>PISX010001934.1:0-176471 GCA_004024625.1 Mellivora capensis | reverse complement strand
ATATATACCACATCTTCTTTATCCATTCATCTGTTGATGGACATCTAGGCTCTTTCCATAGTTTGGCTATTGTAGACATTGCTGCTATAAACATTCGGGTGCACGTGCCCCTTCGGATCACTACGTTTGTATCTTTAGGGTAAATACCCAGTAGTGCAATTGCTGGGTCATAGGGTAGTTCTATTTTCAACTTTTTGAGCGGCACTTTGTTAAATAACTTAATCTCTTTTCTGTTTAAGGGATTTAAGGACAATGTCTATCGACAGAGAAGAAAGTATTTTGTGGATGTGGCCATGGGTTATAAATAGTAAGTACCTGTGTAACTCTTCTCGGCGACTTGCGGCTGGCTAATTAGGGGAAGCCCGGGCTGTGTGAAACAGACCAGCCTTGTCTTCACTTTAACTTTTGCAGAAGGCAGACACGAACCATTTTAAACCCTCCCCAACTTGGTGGGGTTTAAATTCCAACACTGATTTTTCACTTGCGTGTGTAATTGTAGCATAATGAGACCAGCAGGCCACATGACAGGCGCTCCATTTTCTCCATTGTGTTTGCTGCTCTACCAAGGCATGGGGCCATTTTTGTATATACTCTGCAGGGTCTGGAAAATGCATTTGAACTGTAGTTGCTATTTGACTTGTCAGTAACCCCTTCGATGTCCAGCTTGCCCGGGGAAAGTAGGAGGGTACGTAGGAACGGTACGAGGGTTCATGGAAGCAGCCTTAATAGAAAAGAAATGTGTTTGTTTTACATGGAAGGGAAATTCCCTGTAACCTGGAGGGCTTATGGGAGAGTTTCATGCCTAATCCCAGATCCCTGGTGGGATGAAGTTTGAAAACCTCCGGACTGGGGTTAGGACAGAGCCTGGTGCATGGCGTGCGACAGGATGTTTGAGACCGGCCATAATGTCATGTGTTGATGGCAGGAATGGATCTTAGGCCTCTCTTTATTCTCTTCACATTAAGAAAACATGTAGACCATCATGGTGCTGCCTTTCCTTTGTCTGGTATGTGATCAGCAACATGAACCTTGTCTTCAGAACAAAATGTAAATCCATACCCCATAAGAAATGTTCTTTCTTATTTTAGTTGGGAACAGGTGAGAAGCTCGACTGCCCTGTGGGGCAGATTTGTCCTTGGGGAGAGCTTCAGACATCTTGTGTGTTTTAGAGAGCACGTCCGCCTTTGCTTTTTTCTCTTCCTCTTCTTTTTAAGGGAATATGACACACAAAGGCTTAATGCCAAGTCAAAGGATCCCACATCACACCTCTGATTGCATTCAGTTTTTTGCTCATTTCTAAGTTCCTTTCACACTTTGGGTGCTCTTCCTTTCCTTCTCCCAAGCCTCAGGCATCCTTTGTTCTTTCTCCCCTGTATTTATGATCCTAAAAACCAGGACCACTTGCTATGTGCTTTTCCCACATGTTGTCTGCTCCATTTTTGTTTTCCTCTGTTCCATGCAGCTTCTTGACTGCCTTTAGCCTCCTGTGGCTTTCTACCCCCTCACAATGTGCATGTGCCTGAGGCTCATCCCGGCCCACGCCCCCTTCCCTCCCTCAGCACCATCACTCATGAGACCCATCTCCCGTTGTTTCCCAGTCAGATTACCAGGAAAGGACCCTTATGGGCTGGGCTCACTGTTTCACATCAGGGTCTGATCATTGATTGTGAGCCTTCAGCTTGGCTCCTCTTGGTTCACAGATTGTCCACAGGGAATCAGGTCATAACCTGGGTCCTTGGAAGGGGTGTAGGCAGGACTGGCGTTTGGGGCATCACCCGCCCATGACATGATAAAAGCTCAGTGCTTGGCAGAGCTTTTTTCTTTAGGTAGAACAGATGGATAAATATGTATTTTATGCATAGGTGGTACATGTGTCATACCTATGTGAAAATATATGTATGTAGTTATGTGTGTCTTTTTTTTAAACAATTTTATTTATTTATTTGACACACAGAGAGAGATCACAAGTAGGCAGAGAGGCAGGCAGAGAGAGAGGGGGAAGCAGGTTCCCCGCTGAGCAGAGAGCCCGATGTGGGGCTCGATCCCAGGACCCTGAGATCATGACCTGAGCTGAAGGCAGAGGCTTAACCCACTGAGCCACCCAGGCGCCCCTAGGTATGTGTGTCTTTAAAGAATTTTGTTAGCATGGTAATCAAGGAACTATCTCAAAGTTTACTTATTTCTTCTTGAGAGAGAGAGCGAGCCCAGAAGCAGGACAAGGCAAGCTAATAGTGTGGTCACACTAATTGAATTGGTATATCTGAGTCAAGCACTCTCAAGGGGCATTGATCATGGGGAGTCTTTTGGTTTTAAAGAAAACATCCTGATATGGGCAGAAGAGGAAAAGAGCATATAATGAAAATGATGGAGGGTAAAGTTCTCAAAGCATTAACAGAAGTTTGCATTAGCCACCTTCCCTTAGCTAAAGAGGAAAACCGGGGTGCAGTGTATGTGGAAAGGAAAAGAATAAATTGGTGGATGGAAATGGAGATTTTTTTTTCTTGCAAAAAGCTTTATTGTTTCTGTTTGGTCCACTACTCAGGAGAAGGCTCCAGGGTGGCTAAAATGTTGCCTCATGGCTGCAGGGAGAGGCTCAGGCAGGAGTCCTGGGATGAGGGGGAGACCAGAGGGGCCTCTCAAAGGGTGAGCCTTTGGAAGAGACACGCACCCAGCCCAGCTTGGGGGCCGCCAGACTGCGGAGTTAGCCAGGTGGTTGCCATCTCCTTGCTGAGTTTCACCTGCTCATAAAGGAAGTGGTTCTCCAGAAATCACAGAGCTGGGGGTCTGCGTGGGCAGAACCTGGGCAGTCAGATCCAGAAGGGCCTGCTTCAGGTTCTTCTCCAGAACCCCAGAAGCTTCCATGGGATGGCTTCTGTGCATCCTGGAGGAGGGCCTGGCTGCCGCGTTTTTACCTCTACAAGAGGTGCTGAGCACCCTCATGCTTCTCCTCGGCCGATTTGGGGAGGAGGTGGCTCACGCCTTCCAGAGCCACACCGGCATGGTAGAAATAGAAGCCACGAGAGAGGTATGTGTGGGAGGCCTGCAGGTGCGTGCTGACCAGGCTGTCAACAGTGGCCTCCACCTTGGTGGAATAATTCTGACCAGTTTGGGAGCTCATGGTTGGTGGCCAATAATGAAGCTAAGCTCAAAAGATGGTGTTGGCTGGTTTCAGAGGCCGAAGGTGCTGAGAAGATGGCTTTGAACGTTGTACTGGAAAAGAGGTTGGAGGGTCATGGGAGGCTGGAAAGGGCACCCCTGGGTCTGTTCCATTCAAACACTGTTGGAGAGGAGACAGACCCACAGGATCCCCAGCTGGAAATGGTGGAGATTTTATTTTATTTTATTAATTAATTTATTTATAGATTTAAAGATTTTATTTATTTATTTGACAGAGAGATCACAAGTAGGCAGAGAGGCAGGCAGAGAGAGAGGGGGAAGTAGGCTCCCTGCTGAGCAGAGAGACCAATGTAGGGCTCGATTCCAGGATCCTGAGATCATGACCTGAGCCAAGGAGAGAGGTTTAACCCACTGAGCCACCCAGGCGCCACTATTTATTTTTAAAAAGATTTTATCTATTTATTTGAGAGAGAGAGTGAGCAAGTGAGAGAGAGTGGCGTGCTGTCAGGGGCGAGGAGAGGGAGAGGGAGAAGCAGACTCTCCGTGGAGCAGGAGCCTGACATGGGGCTTGATCCTGGGACTCTGGGGTCAAGTCCTGAGCTGACAGCAGATGCATAACTGACTGAGCCACCCAGGTGCCCCAGATGGTGGAGATTTTATACACAGAAGGCACTGGAGAGGCTGGAGTGTTCCAGGATCGGTCCCTGTTTACAGAGCTGTGGAGTACTTTGGTTCAAAGGTTCTGACTCAGTAACTGAATGTTCAAGAGGCTGAGGTAGGCAGGAAACTGTCAATTCATCATTTACAGGGAGAAACCACTCTCATGGGATTTACAAAACTCCCTATTGTCATGACCCCGGAGAGGCTAAACGTTAACCTGATGGCGATTTGGTGGCTGTAGAGTGAAAGAAGAGGGTGCTTCCCGAAGAGAGTCTGGAATCCAGTGTGATCAACCTCACTGGGCCTGTTTCTTCATTCAGAAAGAGCATCTCAGCACACGTACGGCCCGTCTCCTGGGGTTGTAGCAGGCATTGCCCAAGAGAAGGCATATGCTATGCCCAGCGCAGGGCCTGGCAGGCAATTTGTGATCGTGTCACTCCGTTTCATTACATCTTCCCCTGCCCCTTTTCCACAGGCTGTCTTCAGTTTCCAGCTGACCTATTATTGAACTCTTTAGCTATGTTAATACCATGGTTTATGCTGCCACTTTAACAAATGTCCCTCGAAGTCATCCTTGGATAAAATGAAAACTCCTTCAGTTCCCCATTTAAAGACTGTTGCCCACACTGAAGCTTTTGGGGCAGACCAACATCCTTCTTTATGGAAATATTTCATAGAATGCAATCACGTATCCCGTGTGTGTGTGTGTGTGTGTGTGTGTGTGTGTGTGTGTGAAGCTGCCAAAATACAGATAACAGATTGTCAGTTGCCTTGGTGTTTCTTGTCAGTTGACAGAGGGAGGAAGGTGCCTAGCGGGGGTGGCTACCTTGGGAAAGCACAAACCTAGGGCCTGTGGAAAGTAGAGAGAAAAGAGTCGTTCCTTAATGTCTTATATGTTGTTGCTGCGGTGGCTTCTCTCCGAATGAGTTTGAGAATGGTTAAGGGCTAGCTATCCATGTATGCGTGCACATGCGTGTGCTCACACAAGCACACGGAGAGCTGGAGGTCAAGCTAGCTTGTGTTAGGGGCTGGTGGGTGCAGGGCACAGGTATTAGCAAATCCCAAGTGGGCCTGTCCCTGTCGTCTCCAGTGTGCCATGAAGTGAGTTAGGTGTTCTTTTTGTTCACAGAGAATAAAGATGCAATTTCTGATCAAAATAGGTGTTTTTCTAGTGCCGATGGCTTTCTGAGAGAGCAAAGGAAAAGGATGTATATAATAATTACTTAAAATAAGCTCATTAGACTGGCTTCTGGTGGCATGCTGCACTCTGATTTTCCAAACCCATGCTTGGAACCCCCGGTCAGAGAAGCAGATTATTGGAAATTGAGGTGGTCCTGAAAAATTTGGCATGTGAGGTCCCAGCGCACACAATTTGGTGCTAAAACGAGGGATCATCCTGACACGTGGAGAACAATTCAGCTTCCTGCTAATAATTTGTTAAGGTTTTCTGGACCCCGAGCAGGTCAAAAAATGGTTGGAAAGAGAGACGAAGCCGGAGTCCAGATGTTTGGGGTTGTTCTAGAGATGGGCAGGCTGCGGTCTGAGGTGTCTGAAGATAAGGGGAGGGGGGAAGGAATGGAAGACTGATAGATATTGAAACCATGGCCAAGAGGCCCTCCGGGGGATTCGTGTTGAATACTGTATTTTTCTATGATAGTCTTGAAAGGATAAGGCAGGGGGGAAGAATCAACACAAGCCGAGAAAATGAAAAAATTCCAGTCTCTGATGAAAAAACAGCAGGCTCGAGGTCTGGATTACCATGAACCTGAAGGAGGAGCGGGCGCGGAGGAGGTGGCTGCACGCTGAGAGCTGTCGATAGGGGGCGCTCAGGCGCGGTTCTGATCGACAGCGCGGCTGAGAAACAGGATTGATTACCCAGGGGCCCTGCGGTGCCCGCAGACGTGTCTGGCCACGTGTCGGGGAGGCCTGAGTGCCTCAATAATGGCAGAGGAAACCTTCCTTAGTGCAAATACGTTCTCCATAGAAGACCCCAGAACGCCTGCCCTGGCTTGAGAGGGCACTGACTGAATTCGCAGGGAAGAGGATGTGTATCACACCCTGTCCTCCCAGACCCAAATAACAGAAATTCTTGGAGAAGCAGAGAAAGAAGTAACCTGTGATTACAGACAGTTCAGAGACTACGCAAGTGTGTGGGGGGCAGATGGCGTGTGGAGGGACAGAAAATTATGATGGGGAGGGGGTAGCTGATAGGCTTCTCTGCAACGATCCCGCTTCCTGTCATTGGCACCTTCATATTTTAACCTTGGCATTTGCTTTGCTGCATTTCTGTAGGGTTCACAATTGCTATATTATTAGAGAAGAAGAATCAGTAATACATTTTTTTTTCAATTGGCTAGAAATAAACACATTTTTCTTTGAGGGCTATTATAATGATTATTCCTCAACAATACACATACATATTTAATTATATTTTTGGTGAGGGTGGTGTTAGTTATTTCAATCCATCTTACTCTCTTGGAAAGAGGCCCTGAGCTCTGACTTTAATTATGCCACTCTTGTTTGCTTCAATTGATTTTGAATATTATTGTGATTGTGTTTTGCTATGAATGTACTTTCTTCTGGCTGAAATTGAGGTGGTACATGAACCTCATGTCCTTCTCATGGGGCTACTTCCTCTGATTTATTAGTTTTTTTTTAGTCCATGGAATCTGAAATGTAAATAGGTCAATGCGATGTCAATGAGTAAGTTAAACAAGGGAGTTTCCAAAGGCCAGAATTTGCTTGAAGTTGGAAAATTCCCCAACTTGATAAGAAAACTCCTCTGACTTCAAATTCAGGGGGAACCACTTGAATCCGTCTCTTGGCCTCAGTTTTCTCTTCTGTGGAATGGGGATAATAGTATCTCCTCTGCCTTTCCCCTGGGAGTATTTTGAGGGGTAAATGAAATCAATAGAGCATTGCTACACAGTAGACTTTATCCTTCTCTCTCTCAAAATAATAGTCAAAGAATCTAGAGCAAAAGCCGGGGGTTTACTCAGCCCCTGGCCCACTTGAAGGTCTTGGTTGCTTTATCTAGTTTTTCTTTCAATCTGAGAGGCAAGGCATGGTGTGTTTAAGAGGACAGAAGCTGGACTGGACTGTCTGGGATGAATTCCAACCTTAAACACTTGCCAGCTGAGTAACTCCTGCAAATGATTTGTCTTCTGTGCCTCCGTTTCTGTATCTGTACAATGGGAATAACTCTACTACTGCTTTATAGGATTGTTATAAGAATTAAGTGAGCTGGGGCGCCTGGGTGGCTCAGTGGGTTAAGCCTCTGCCTTCGGCTCAGGTCATAATCTCAGGATCCTGGGATCGAGCCCCGTATCGGGCTCTCTGCTAGGCGGGGAGCCTGCTTCCTCCTCTCTCTCTCTCTGCCTGCCTCTCTGCCTACTTGTGATCTCTCTCTGTCAAATAAATAAATAAAATCTTAAAAAAAAAAAGAATTAAGTGAGCTAACATAATAACAGCACTTAGAACACTGCATAGGAAATGCTACGTAAGTATTTGCTAATATTATAATTTTTCTGACTTTAGCTATCTCTCCTTTTTGTCTACCCTCATGCTCCACATCTTTTTTTTTTTATTAAAGATTTTATTTATTTATTTTGGAGAGAGAGTATTGTGCGTGTGAGCTGGGGGTGGAGCAGAGGGAAAGACTCTCAAGCAGAATCCCATTGAGCGTGAAGCCCAATGTGGGGCTCCATCTCACAACCCTGAGGTCATGGCCTGGACCAAAATCAAGATTTGAATATGTATCCAACTGAACCACCCAGGCGCCCTTCCAAACCTTTTTACTACCTTTTGGTTAATATCCTTCTCCACTCCCCTTCACCAAGACTTTAAGTCCTAAAATTATCTGATTTTTATACTGTTTTAGTTAATTATTTCTGTGTTATAAATTATTCCAAAATTGAGCAGCTTAAAACAACAAGCATTTCTTATCTCACAAAGTTTTTTTTTTTTTTTTAAAGATTTTATTTATTTATTTGAGAGAGCAAATGGGAGAGAGAGAGTGAGAGAGAGCATGGGGGGGAAGGGTCAGAGGGAGAAGGAGACCCCCTGCTGAGCCAGGAGCCCAATGCGTGACTCAGTCCTGGGGCTCCAGGATCATGACCTGAACTGAAGGCAGTCGTCCAACCAACTGAGCCACTCAGGTGCCCAACTCTCACAAAGTTTCTGAGGGTCAGGATTTAGGGAATGGCTTAGCTGGTTGGTCTTGGGCCAGGGTCTCTCATGAGGCTGGAGTCAACGGGTTGACGAGAGAAATCTAGGGCTGGAAGATCTGTTTCCAATATGGTCACGCACATGGCTATTGGCAGGAGGCCAAATTTTCTTACAAAATGGGCCCCTTAATAAGGCTGCCAAGTGTCCTCAAGATATGGCAACTGGCTTCCCCCAGATCAAGTGGTCCCCAAAAAAGCAAGGTAGAATCTACACTGCCTTTTATAACTAGCCTCAGAAGTGGCATACCATCCCTCCTGATGGACTCTATTGGTTTCATAGCCAACCCTGCTATATTGTAGGAAGGCACTACACATGGGGATGAAAGCCGGGAGGCAGGCTTCCCTGGGGACCATCTTGGAGGTTGGCTACCATATACACTTAAGTTGTGTTCAATTTTATTTCTTCAGAACCCTCACTATCAGCTCTACCACAATGGGCGCTAAGGTGTTATCCATAGAAGCAATCCTTATGGAAGCAGAGGTGTGGCAGAACATGTGGCAGAATGTATAGATTTTGGAGCTAGACAGCATTGGGTTTGAACTCCTGCTCTGTAGTCATGCACATTGACCCAGCTTCTCTGAGTCTCAGTGTTCTTTTTTTAAGTTAAGGTTTATTTATTTATTTTAGAAAGAGAGAGAGAGAGAGAGCGAGCATGGGCAGGGAGGGAAGAGGGACAGAGGGAGAAGGAGAGAGAAAATCTCAAGCAGACTCCTTGCTGAGTGTGGAGCCTGATGCAAGGCTCAATCTCATGATCCTGAGATCATGACCTAAACTGAAATCAAGAGTCATACCCTCAACCAACTGAGCCACCTAGGCGCTGCTGAGTTCCAGTGCCCTTACCTTAAAATGGGCACAGTATATTTCTACCATGTGTGGTTGGGAAGATTAGCAGTGATTACAGGGCCCGGATGCTGGCTGGTACAAGCTGGGGTTGAATCTATGATAGATATGATTCTTATTATCATGTGTTAAGTAGCTAATGGTTCCTCAATTCCATATAATCATTTGCTAAGCTCATGTAAAATGAATAAAGGACCTTAAGGAGTGAATGAATTGTGAAATTTCAGGCTCCACGGTGGGCTGGGTTAAAGGAGATTTTCAAAAACAGATGTGTGTGTGTGTTGGTGGGTGCGTGTGTGTGTGTACACGTGTGCATGCGTGTGCGTACACTTTTCAGTTTCCTGTAACTCATGCATACTGCTTGCTTCTTCAGTTAACAAAGTGGCCCTCTCCAAGGCCTTCCCAGGCCCGGAAGTCTCCTCGAAGGTCAGAGGCTGTGGGTTGCAGCTGGGCTGTGTTGGATCAGTCCCTGAAGGGCTGAGGGTGGTAGAAATAGTCATCGTAGGGACCTCTCAGCTGGCATATTTGGGTAGTTTTAGCCTCCTTTGGTTAAATGCCTGCCGTGTGCTGACTAGTGTGTTCAACACTTTGCTCATGTTCGCTCATTTAAGCTCACAAAGAGCCTTTGGGATAAGTGCCGTTCTTGGACTAATTTTTGAAGATAAGGAAACTGAGCTGCAGAGACATTAGGAAACTTACTGAAGGCGACACAGCTGACCATGTTACCTGCATAAACACCAGCGGTGGATGCTTTAATGTCTCTGAAATGGAGCAGTCGAAGGGTAGAAGGAAAGCAAATACCTTCAGACTCGGTTCATTTCCCAAATGACCAGAATAGTTTCTGGGTAAGGTCACTTCCGGGTCTGTCGTGGGCTTCTCTTAAAGACTCTCTCTCTCTTTGCCCAAGAAGCTATGGTCTGGTCTTTTGTCTTTTGTGGCACTTCCTCTTGACATAGGCAGTATCGCACACTGGTTGAAAATAGTCACAGAACGGGACTCGGCATTTTAAAAAGTCATTCCCTTCACAGAATCTCGGCATATTTGAAATGCACGGTCTTGTCTGTGTTTAGTTCACTCCAGGCTTTAGGGAGCCAGGACTCAACTCAGCAGGGTGTGACTTTGAGTCTCTGGCACGTGGGATGGGGTGGGAGGGGAGGGGGCGGGGTCCGGCGGGGCAGAGCCACGCCCCAGCCTGCTCGGCCATTCTGCCTGGCTCCGCCCCGTTCTGCCCGCTTCTTGCCCTGCCTATCAGGGCCTGACCCCCATGGGATAAATGATGGATGGAAATAAACACAGCTGGGCTGACGCTTAAAAAACGACTGCCAGGGATTTGTCCCTCTCTGGCTTTTTCTAGTTACTAGACTATTCATTTCTTGATTTTTTGATTTAACAGAATCGCACCCTTTTGTGATTCATTTGCTGTGAGTGTAAGTACTCAGCTAAACGGACACCCTAAAACAAAACAGTCCCGAATGCGGACTGGCATATTTGAAAAGTGCGATCGCCAACCCAGCAGGCTCATTCAATTTGGGGGAGCTTGTGAATATTCTACTCCGCTCCATCAGAGAGAGAGAGAGAGATAGAGAGAGGGAGAGAGAGAAGCCTCTCATTCTGCATGGAGGGGAGAGGGTTCTAACTTCCTTTCCCTATCAAAGCAGAGGAAAGCATTTTTTTTGCCACCGTCCTCTCCCCCCACACACAGCCCCAGATACTCCATGTCCACAGGAAGCTCTATGGGACAGAAGTGCCACTCACTCTAAGACACTGAATAGATACATAATAGGGAATGGATTTGCCTTCTACGCCAGCAGGAGGTCTTGTTTACAAGACTTGTGCTACAGGATTCTGCAGGAGTCACTCTAGTTTTGCAAAGAAGAGGAAGGAGGTGGGTGATCCGTGGCAAACAAAGGTAGGCTCCAGACAGAGAGTAGGACTGATCCTGGGTAGCGCAGATTCTGCCCGTGCCCGCTAGTGGGCACACGGGGGCCTTCCAGACTCCCAGGTACTTGTGACCAGTTAGCTTTCATTTGAGCTGGAGTATTACTGACGCCGAGTCTTTCCTAGGAGGCATGTGCAATTATTGCAACTTGCAGAACTGTAACTGGGGTGGCTCCACCTCTCCACCTTCCCAGAAATTTCCGTTGACCTTAGTATTTCTCATTTCATGCGAGAAGAGGCATGATTTATGGATCCTACTTGGTTTCAGAAGCGAAAAGTGAAAAGAAATACATTACTAACAGGAGTTGTGAGTGCCACATTACCTATTTTTAGGTAGGCGAATCTTAATTGGAAACATCACAAATAGAAGGTGGAAGAAGGATGAAAGGGAAAAGTTACGCTTTCTTCCCAGGGAAGAAAATTTAACTGGGAGGTTGCAAGTTTTTGTCTTTAATTCTATTTTTCTCATCGGTTTCATTGGCAGATGGGCACCTTGATGAATTGTGGGCTCTTGTGAGGTGGGACCGAGCTTTAATTTTTTTCCCCTTTTCCGCCTTTTTGAGAAGATGTACCTTAGAAGGCAAATATGTTTTCTCCCCTATGGAGCTAATTTTATCCCATTCCATTATCCTCCATTAATTTGCTTTCCCAGGTTTTGAATGAAACTGAGATATATGTGGCCGTTTGGGTTTTTGTGACTCCTGCATAAACACCAGTTGTTGATGCTTTAATTTCTCTGAAATGGAGCGGTAAATTGAAAAGTAGAACAAAACCAAATATTTGTTGTGCTGGGGTCATTTCCCAGATGACTGGAATGGTTTCTGAGGAAGGTCACATTAGGGTTTTCAAGAGGGCCTCTTCCATAGAATCTGAGTATCTTTTTCCACTCAAGAAGCCACCCTCCCCCGCCCTTTTTTTCAAATCCACATAGCAACTTCCCTTTGACATAGGTGGTATCATCCTTAAGTTAAAAAACGAGAGCAACAGAATTAAATGACTGGGTTTTATAAAAGCTATTCTGTTCGCTACAGAATTCTCAGCATATTTGAAATGTACAGTTCTTCAAAGTATTTAAAAGATGTCAGGCTTTATGGAAGAATCATTTTCATGCCAAATGTTTCTTTTTACCTGAACTTCAGCTCAATGGCTGAAAGGAAGGGAGCCTGAGAATTGAAAGAAAGACAAAAGGGAAAATTGATTTGGAAAAGGTTTCTCTTTTTCATTTTTTGAGCTTGGCGGGTTTTTTAGATGTGCGTGAATGCCTCAGTAGGATGTTGTCTGATTATAATGCGGCTCCTACAGCTGGGGAAAACATTAGCACAGTATGGCCCGGTGTCACTTCCTGACAAGGACAGGGGTTGCACCAGATTCTAACACCGTTCGCGGGGAATGAGGTAGGGGCATTTTACTTTAAAATGATTTCCATGAATGTGAAGGACTGAAATTACTTTCCACGAGTCCTGTCTGAGAGGTGAATGGATTCACACAGAAGAGCACTGTTTTGTCATCTCCAGGCCTATTCCCGACCCTGCAGGGAAGGGATGAAATTGCATTCATTCCTGTACACCTGGAGGAAGGGATCCAGCTACACTGAGTAGCCATTAGGTGTTGAGCATCGGGGCCCGGGGGGTGGGGGGGTGGGGGGCTGGTGTTACAGATGACATCACCTGCTCTTCTCAGTGTTGTGTGGTTGTCTTATTTCCCTGGGTTTCAAATGGGGAAACAGAGGCCAAATTCAATGCTTCATACACATTAGGTACTCAGTATCTTGCACTGTTAGTTAAGAGTGGGGGTTTCTAGAGCTAGCTCTCTGTAATCCGAGTCCCAGCTGTGCCTCTTACCAGCTGTTTGATCTTAGATTACTGTGCATGAGCCTCAGTTTCCGTCACCATAAAATAGGGAGACTAACAGTTATTTAATCACTCTGTAAGGTGAGCAGTATGTGACATTCTCCAAGTGAGGTGCTATTATATTGTTATTGTTTATATTGTTATTGTTACAGGTAGATGAATGGATGGATGCTATTATTAATTTCCTTAGGGCCATGACCTGTAGGGTGACCACACTCCCTCACTCACCACTATAAGACATCGTGGGGGCTCAGTAGTTAGCAACATCCGGTCCCTGTTGGTCAGGATGCAAGATGGGTGGGATTAAATCTGGAGGCCTTGGAGCCCCCAGCCTGGGTCTCTCCATATCCATGCCCTGAGATGTTGGCCGCTATTGCATTTCAGCTTGTTTCTGGATTGCATTTTTTGAGTTCCCCTTCCTTTTGTGTGTTGAACACAATGATGCGATGGATGTGAGACCCATTGTTGTGGCTGTTCATAGTTAATTTCATGATGGTTTTTGCAGAAGAAATCACTCCTCTAGAATGTGAAGAGGGCTTTCTGCAAGGTGAGAAAATAGTGGGAAGCCCTATCCTGGGGTGCACGGGACAAATAAAAACAAATAATTTCCAGAAGTTAAATTTTCACTCTCCCTGAGGCTCCCAAGGTGTAATAGTTTATTTTCATTATGTCTTCTGTAAAGGCAGCACCAATATTAACAATGTGAACAAAACAAACTAACGTCTTTGTATGCTACCATCTGAAAGTTCCTTAGGGCCCATAGACTCATTTGTGAAAATTCATATGTGCAAAACTCATTTGCAAAAGGAAATAAAATACGTGATCACAAATGCTCTTTACCTGACTGGCCTAGGGGACTAGCTGAAAATGAGTTTGTGCCTTTACGTCTACCCTGTGGTGTGGCATAGCTGTCTTGGGCTGCCCGATCTCCTTACCAAATGACCCTCATCGAGTCACTTTATTTATGTCAGACAACCCGATGGTTTGAAATCTGGATATAACTCAGACGGCTGTTATGTCACTGTACTGATTTGTGAGTTTCCTTTTTGAAAAATTGCATTTGATCATCATGCTCTGTAGCTTTGGAAACATCTTTGCAAGTTCATTCAGCAAAGGAAACATCTCTGTGTTCAGCCAAGTTTGGCTTTTATGTCCCTTTGGGTTTGCATATGCTGCTTTCTTTCCTCATGAAAACTGTGGCTACAAGTATAGGATATGCCTAGGAAGCCTGAGTTAAGAAAATTGGAAAAAAAGAAACACTTACATATAAAGTATGTAGTACATGAGGATAATTATAAGCTACCAGAAAATTTACTAATATCTCAAAGTCTTTGGACTTGCTTTTTCCATAGCAATTAAAATATGAGGCAGGGATGAAGTAAGACAAATGTATATCTGTCTGGCTTTGTGATACACCACTATAATTCTTCTTAACCTTTATTTGTTTATTATTTTTTTAAAGATTTTATTTATTTATTTGACAGACCAAGATCACAAGTAGGCAGAGAGGCAAGCAGAGAGAGAGAGAGGAGGAAGCGGGCTCCCTGCCCAGTAGAGAGCCCGATGCGGGACTTGATTCCAGGACCCTGAGATCATGACTTGAGTTGAAGGCAGAGGCTTAACCCACTGAGCCACCCAGGCACCCTATTTGTTTATTTTTAAAAGATTTTATTTATTTATTTGACGGAGAGAGAGGTCACAAGTAGGCAGAGAGGCAGATAGAGGAGGGAAGCAGGCTCCCTGCGGAGCAGAGAGCCCGATGTGGGGCTCGATCTCAGGACCCTGGGATCATGACCTGAGCCGAAGGCAGAGGCCTAACCCACTGAGCCACCCGGGCACTCCTCTTCTTAACCTTTAAATATGTGGCTTGTTTCAGCTGGATTGATTCACTTATTTGACAAATAATATTTGTTGGACACCTATATATTCCAGACTCTGGTCTGGGTAGCAGGGATATAAAAATGAACGAGCAAACAAAAATCCCCTGCCTTGAAGGAACATACCTTGTAATGGGGGGAGAGACTTAGCAGACCAATATTTTGGATATATTACTCCCCGTGCCCTGCCCCACCCGTATTATTGACACTATTTCATCATAAAGTTATTGAGTGTCCTTTATGGTCTGAATTCTGAAGTGTAACTTTACCAAATGCAGGAGCCTTACACTTTTCTCATTGACTTTTGGAAATCAGTCGAAAAAATGGCATTTGCTTTCTGGTTAAACTTTAGTGGAACGCATGGACTCCGCTTAGGTTTTGTTTTGTTTTTCCTGGCTTGTGTCAACATAGTTTCTAGTCTCAGAGGCGTCAGCCTTCTTCCTGCCGAACTCCCACTGACCGGACAGCTCTCTGCTCGAGACGCCTGGTTGCAGGTGATACTGTTTCATGAAGGTGGGACCAACTGGCCCAGTACTAGGTGACATTATGGTCACCAGCTACATGAGATTACAAGTTCTGATTGAAATTTCTGTGTACTAGTATGTCACTTCAGTTGTGAGACGTGTAACAAATGCTTGGTAACAATCAATAGTAAATTTTGTGAATGATGAATATTTCTTTAGAAAGTATCACATGGTGGGGGGCACCTGAGTGGCTCCAATTCGTTAAGCATCTGCCTTCAGCTCAGGTCGTGATCTTGGGGTCCTGGGATGGAGCTCTGCACCTGGCCCTCTGCTCAGCGGGCAGTCTGCTTCTTCCTCTCCCTCTGCCTCTCCCTTCTGTTCATGCTCTCCCTCTCTCAAATAAATAAACTCTTTAAAAAATAACATTGGGTCGAAATAAAGACTATTCTTATGATGTTAGAATAATGTCAATCTCCTCTTCTATATTCTTATATGTTTCCTTGCACGGCAAGGAAAGAAGGTGAATTACAGATAGCTCCCTGAAAATTATGCAGAATTGAGGGTATGCTCATTGGGGAGGCAGCACGTGCATGTGTCATAAGTCAAGAAGGAACAAAGATAGAGACCTCCTGCCTTCACGTTTCCATGCTCTTTCTCCAAAGGCCCTGTCCAGACCCTTAGAGGAGCTGCTAATTGCTAATGAGTTGCAAAGTTGATGGGGTTTTACATTTCATCTCTTCTCATTTCCCTTCTGCAAACCCCCAGGTGGAAGTGTCAATCAAGAGAGAACTGCCTAAGGTAGGGAAGGAAGAAAAGATGAGGCAGAGATGAGACGGACAGTCTATTCCAGGCAGATAAACAGCTGTTGAATAAGTGAGGCATCTCCTGGCCTGAGGAACATGTAATGAAATCAAATAAAAAATGAGTTCATTCCTAACTGCTTCTACCCTTAACGAATTCTCTGTTTACCTTCTGCTCTGTTTGGGTCTTGCCACTGAGGAGACCCGACTGTTTAAAAGAACACAGTCCGCCTCGTGCTGCAGCCAGTCTTGCCATCTCGATGTAAATACTGTGAAGTGCAGCCTGTCACAGTCGCCTCCATGGACTATGTGAACTGCTTCCCAACGCTGGCGTTCTTCTAACCAGAATGCAAACAAAGAAACTGCATCTCCCCGGTGAAATTCTAGCAGCAAGGCCTCCAGCAGACAGCCAGGATGTACCACTGTAACCAAATATTTTCCAATCTCCCAAATTAGGAAAAAAAAAAAAAAGGTAGAAGAAAAGTCCAGCCTTGTGGTTGGGCCTGCTGGAGGAGAAGATCAAAGAAATCATTAAATAAAACAAAAGGGTTACTGCTTATGCATCTGGCTAGAGAAAGAACTCCGGCAATTTCAGCCTTAGTGGGGCACATGTCCTTGGATGTCAGGATCCACAACATATTTGTTAAACAACTTGAACAAGCTCAGGACTTAGAACTATAAAGGTACCTTTGCCCCTGCAATGTCTACTTTGTTCCATCTGGGGGGGACAAGGCAGGTTTTTCAGGATCATCCCCCTGCCGAGAAGAAAGAGTGGCATTTCACTTTGGAGGCAGAAAGACGCCTACCACAGCCTTCAGTATTTCCCAAGAAAGTTCTTCGTCCTCTGAGTAACCTGCTACATCAGGGATTTTTCCCATTGTCAAGCCTCGATTTCTGTGGTTGACCACTGTTGTGCTTTTCCCGGTTCCATCTTCACCAAGCGATGGTTCCCCCTCGTGTTTCTAAAGCCTTAGTTTACCATTCTTTGGCACGAGGGCTGAGTCTGCAGTAAGTAGAAGCTACTGAAAGTCGCATCTGTTTCCCTCCAGTGATTTAGGGATCTGGTGAATAATAATTTTGGTGGTTATTGAGAATTCTGGAATCCCAACTAATTCCATATAAATGGAGGAGACTCCCTAAAGATCTAATTATAATATTTACATGTCATTAGTTTGTTGAGAAGTCTCATGTTGTTGGGGTTTATTCCAACTGCAAAATGGCTTTATTTTTCCCACTCGCTGCTTTCAACTGTATTGTGTTGAATTCTACTTTCCTGCTGGGAAGCAAGTTCCTTAGCAACATCTAATTTGCTGTCATTTTCAATTATTAGTGTAGTCTCATTTGGGTATTTAAGGCCTCGTCCCATTCATTTAAAAAAAAGATTAATCTCAAATTTGATTCGAAGTGTATTCTCCTCCCCCGCCCTCTGTTATTTGGAGGGAATGCAGATGTGTGTAAGATGTGTGTGTGTGCTGGTTCTGAGACATCCTCCCTTCTCTCTTCTATGACCTCGCTTCCCTGGAGTTGGAAGCTGAGAGGAGGGAGGGAGGCGGCTGAGAGCTTTTTACAGGGTTGTTAGAATATCAGTGGTGGGCAGATTGCAGGCCACACTCACGCTGGCTTAGACAGATTCTTTCTGATGGGCTGTTCTCTGTGGAAATGGTCTCTGCAGAGTGTTTTTTATAGTTTCTTAGGCCAGCACCCTTCCCTCTACCTCTCTATAGACATGCACCCTGCATCCCCATGGCCTTGGCAGTGGTCATGCCACTGACCCTTTCTCTAGGATGTGCACACTATAGAGCTTGGGAACCCCTCACAAAGCAGGAGTGATGGGAGTGATGGGATCCCCTTCTGTCTCCTGAGAGCTGAGCAGAATAGCTCCCTTTTCCTCCCAGGCGCATCATACTGGATTCCACAGAAATCTCTAGAATTTACAAGGCATCTGACTTCACTTCATGTGAACCTCAAATGTCAGAGGACGCATGTCAAACTTCCTCTTCTACCTCTACCTTCTACCTCAGAGCACTATATTCCTAGCTTCCTGATACCCTCATGTCTTTCTCCTGCTTCAGTCTGGTGGCCATAGCAGCAGGATCCAGGGTCCTGCTGCTCAGCTGTGGTCCAGGTTGGAAATGCGATGTCAGGCCCCACTTCTCCTGGGCAGTCCCCCTAAATGATTGTCATGGTGCAGTCTACTCTTCTCACTGTGGGGAGGGGAAAGAACCTGCCCTCTCCCTCAAACACTGGCCTTCCCCGAAATTCTGTGCCTCTCTTATTTCCTGTTAGATTAGTGGGGGAGTTTGTGGGTGGGGTGGGAAGGGTGGTTGGACAGAATTTATTTTTTTAAATATTTTATCTTGAAGTAATCTCTACACCCAGTGTGAGGCTTGAATTTACAACCCTGAGAACAAGAGTCACATGTTCTAGCCAGGTACCCCTGAGAGAACTTTTTTAGTGGTAAGGCCATTCCTGCTGTCTCTCTCTCTCTCTTTTTTTTTTTTTTTAATTTTTAAGGTTTATTTATTTATTTGAGGGAGAGGGCAAGCATGTACATGAGCAGGGGGAAAGGCAGAGGGACCTAGAGAGAGAGAATCCTCAAGCAGACTCCTCACTGAGCGTGGAGACTGAGACAGGACTGGCCTAAGCTGAAATCAAGAGTTGGCTGCTTAACCGACTGAGCCACCCAAGAGTCACTCTGCTGACTCTTTTTTAAAAAATTTATTTATTTATTTGACACATAGAGAGAGAGAGATCACAAGTAGGCAGAGCAGCAGGCAGAGAGAGAACGGGAAGCAGGCTCCCCGCTGAGCAGAGAGCCCGATTCGGGGCTTGATCTCAGGACCCTGGGATCATGACCTGAGCTGAAGGCAGAGGCTTAACCCACTGAGCAACCCAGGTGCCCTTTGCTCTGCTGATTCTCAATAACCTGGCTGACTCTAGCTGCTGGGGGCTTTCTCTAGAATGTGAAGTACTTGAGTGACTTCAATTTTGGGCCAGAGGAGAGTTTTAGGATGCTGAACTATGACACCTATGACATATACATTAAAACATGTACACCCAGATAGATGTGAAATGATTATGGGTATATATCCTAGGCCCTGAAAAGATCAGGAGACCCTCCTGTCATTCTTCTCATACACAATTCATACCAAAACACCTTAATCCATGACAAGGGCAAAGAAGGGCAATGCCTTCTGTTTTTCCCATGACCACAATTTTTGTGTTTCCAAATGTCAAATCTCAAAGTTTTAAAAACATATATGCATTCCTAGTGCCCCAACCACTATCTCTGATCTTACTGAGAGGAATTAATAAGTGAATAAATATGGAAGTACTTTCTGTGATCTACAAATGCATGCAAGTACCATGATTACATGTGATTATATGAGATTTTCTATGTATAAAAACACATACCTATAAGCTTTATTCAGTTTGGTATATGAAAATAAGTTGGTTTCTGGAATACATAATTTATTTCATTGGTATACAAAAAATTAAGACTACAACCAGTCTTGAACCAGACTGACTGGGTTTTAAGCCCGGCCTCATGATTTTAGGCACACACCTTAATTTCTCTGAGCCTCAATTTCTTCATGTGTAAATGCAGATAATAATAGTGTCTACCTCACAGAGTTGTTGTGAGAATCAAGTGGATTAATTTATAAAAACAACACTTAAAAAGCCTTAGAAAAATGGCCCATAGTGAACTCTCAAAGATGGATCTTTATTATATAATCTTATTAGCTGCAGAGAAAAATAGGAAATTTTTCTTTTTTTAAAAAGATTTTATTTATTTGTCAGAGAGAGACAGAGAGAGAGCACACAAGCAGGCAGAGGCGGAGAGAGAAGGACGCTCCCTGCCGAGCAAGGAGCCCAATGCGGGACTCGATCCCAGGACTCCGGGATCACAACCTGAGCTGAAGGCAGCAGCCCAACCGACTGAGCCACCCAGGCATCCCCAAATAGGAAATTTCTTATTTTTTTCTTCACTGTTGGTATTTTGGCTATTAATCATAGAAATAAAATGAAGAACGTTAGCATTTACTTGGTGATGAAGTTGACTTTTAAACATCTGCCTCCAAGAGTGACCTGGGGCTAGGGGCTCGAGTGGAATGAGAAAGCTCCAGATGGCCAGAGTCAGACTTACTTGCCATCAGGGAAGCAGTCACGTACACAGGCATCGAGACTCGGAGCCCAGGCCAGGGAGCCACTCAGGCAGGACAGACACGGGTGGGGGGTGGGGGATGAAAATGTACCATGGCCATGCTGGAAATTCGTTATTAAGTAACAGATCTGTAAAGCTCTTTGCTCCCATTCTAGCTCACACTTGCTTTCCTTCTGTTGCTTGCTGTTGGCTATATTCAGCTCCCCTTCGAAATGCCGAAGGTTTGCAGATATCCAAGGGAAAAGTTTGACTTAACGATTCTCTTCAAGTGGCTTCTCAATATTTCATTTACTGTTTCAGCCTCATCGCCTTCCTGCCTCGTGCTTGTGCCCAGCTCTTATTAGCTTTATTGGCTTACCTGACTCCAATTGATTTCGTTGAATTTTCTGGAACTGGAGGCACATCGTTTATATATTTATTTCCTTGCATCCTTTCTATTTTTATCTTCCCATTTCAAGCTTTCATTCTAAACTTATCACAGATGCTAAGCCTTAGCAGTCTTGATCTTCTCAGCAAATATTTGCCAGGTTGTAATTTTTTTATTTGTTATCAACAGCCAAATTTAAACAAGGCTAATCTCTAATTTGGTTTGCGTGAGCCCCAGTCTTGGTGCTTAGAGAAAGCAAATGCTCACTTCTTGTTCTTTCTTAAGTGTGTTCTTCCCTTATCCCTCATACACCACAGTTCTATTTTTTTTTAAAATAAGAATAATTTGGGGCAGTAGGAACCACATTTGGACTTAAAGTTTAAACAGAAAGCATTTTTGCCTGAGCACCCTGAAGTATAGAGATGGTTGGGAGGGTGGGGGATCTGTGTGTTAGCCTAATCTTGTTAATGTCCTCTTTCCCTTTTTCACTGCCTTGGTGGGGGAAGGTGTGGGGGTGGGGCACTGAGTGGGGGAGGTGAGGCGGTGAGGGGGGGTACTCCGGGTGGTCCCAGATTGTTGAAGGGGTCCTGTAGCTGCTGCAGCCGTGAGTGGCAGTCGGTGCCCGCACTTGGGTTCCTGTGGCGGCTGCCTGCTACGGGCTGGGTTCTGTAGATGGCCGAGGTAGCATTCCTAGTTGCATGTGTGTATATTTGGACTTCCATATGTTGTATGTATATATCTGCTGAAGGCAGGGGCAGAACTTCTGCCGGATGGCCAGGGTAGGCAGTTGGGGGAGGGGAGGAGTGCTGCAGGTGGTTGTTGAGGATGTCTTGAGAGGTTTTTCAAAACCCTAATTTCACTTTTAAAATAGGTTTCTTAATCAGAGGCTAAATTTGGATTCAGGTCTTCAAACAATAGCTTGCAAAAGCACATGTCCATACTGCCTTTGTTCTGCCCCGCCTCTGGAAGCTGTTTCCTGCTCATGGCTGCTGGTTGCTATTAAAACAGCATTTCCTCCATCACCTTTCTGTCCGGGAACTTGCAGAGATCCTACCTGGCCCATGAGGCTCATCCTCCTCCAGGAAGCTCTCCGTGCCCTTTCCAGTCTCGAGCCACCTCTCACTATTCTGACCTAGGAGTCCGCACACTGTGGCTTGTAGGGCAACTCTAGCCAACTGTCTGTTTTTGTAATGAAGCTTTGATGAGGATACAACGATGTTCATTTGTTTACATGTCATCTCTGGCTGTCTTTGAGATACAATGGCAGAATTCAACAGTTGTGACAGAGACCACACAGAGACAGAGACCACACAAAAACTTAAGATATTTAATTTGCTTTCTGAACCTTTGCAGAAGAGGTTTTCTGACCCCTCTGCTAAAGTGAGAAAGCTTAATGTATTACCCTCCCAGCATGATGGGTAATGAATTCCCCTATTGTGCATTGTGCAAAGCTTTCACTTTAGAATTCAGTATAGTTTATTTTATTTTTTTAAAAGATTGTATTTATTTGACAGACAGAGAGAGAGCACAACCAGGGGGAGCGGCAGGCAGAGGGAGAGAGAGAAGCAGGCTACCTGCCAAGCAGGGAGCCCGATGTGGGCCTCAATCCCAGGACCCTGGGATCATGACCTGAGCTGAAGGCAGTGGCTTAACCGAGACACCCAGGCACCCCAGTTTTTTTTTTTTTAAGATTTTGTATTTATATACCCTCCACACCCAATGTGGGGCTCAAATTCACAACCCTGAGATCAAGAGTCACATGTTCTACTGACTGAGCCAGCCATGCACCCCAAGAATTCAGTATAGTTTTTTTTTATTTTTCATAGTTCCCAGACATTTTACTCACTGAGCAAAAAAAATCTCAAAACTACACTTGGAGATTGGGGCGGTTTCCCCACAAGGACAAAGAGAACCCACAGGCAATTTCATTTTCTAGAGGCAACAATCGTTTATTGACTTCAGTAGGTGACGGCAGAAAAGGCTTCCAAAGCATAGGTTTGTACCCAAACCCGTTTCTCCCAAACCAGAGCTCTTATTCATTACTGATCTCAGTGTAAGTACATAAGTCTTATCAAAATCCATAAGGTTGTGTGAAGATGTAACTTAACCAAATCATTTGTATGAAGTCCAAATATACAAAATTAAAAGTTACCATTTATTAAAAAAAAATTCTGCATGGGATCCTTTTAGACACTCAGGTGTCCCACTTTACAAGAACTTGACTAATGGTAGGTATGAAGTGAGATGTTTAACTCCGTTCCAGAGCTAGAGTCATCCACTGGTCTTCTCTCCCACCCAGCGGCCAGCCCATCCCCAGGGTGGAGTACACAGAGGAAGAAACGAAGACGTGGGGCGTTGTCTTCCGCGAGCTCTCCAAGCTCTACCCCACTCATGCTTGCCGGGAGTATTTGAAAAACTTCCCTCTGCTGACTAAATACTGTGGCTACAGGGAGGACAATGTGCCTCAACTCGAAGATGTCTCCGTGTTTCTCAAAGGTAGGGCTTCACACAGGCTGTCTCTTGCCTTCCTAGCCAGCATCCTTGCTTGCCGCCCAAGGACACATGGTGCAGAAATAGCCCCTTCTACAAAAAAAGAAACACTCCCTTTGATTTAAAGAGAGGAGCACTGAGCCATTGACTCCCCCGGGCCACCTGCGGGAGGCAAAGCAGAGACCGTGGGCAGGGAGAGGGACTCCACTGTTCACACCGCTCAGGGGCTTTGGTGGGTTCTCTCATGGTTGGCTGTTCTAGGCGGTAAACCCCAAAGGTTATTGGCAAGTTTGAGCTCTTTCTGATCCAGGAACTACTCTGTGGGACTACGTGGGGATGGAATGACCACAAAGGTGACATTTTATTTGCTTTGTTAAAAATTAGTATTGGATAATAAATATCATGGATAATGTTGAACACTAGTGACTTTCCTTTGGGGGAAACCAGTCAATTAATCAAAGAAATATTTTTATATATATGTGATACGCCAGGGGCTATACTCATGCCTGATACAGTAGGCAACTAGATGAGACACAGTGTCAGCTCAAGTTCATGTCTTGTGTGGTCACTCTCCTCACTGGCTCTCCTGGGACAGCAACGGGGGAAACTTGTAGGAGTGGCAGCAGGAAGCCCGGTTTCTTGGTGGCCCTGCTACCTCCTCTGAGCTTCCCTGGCGTTGAGTCCTGGCTTCTCCATTCTTTCCTTTACCTCTGTCTCAAGTGTAGCCGTTGTAAAAGCAAAACCTTCGCTGCCCTTCTTCTTTCCTGGAACTCCCTTCCTTGCCTGACTACCCTCTATCCATGACACTTTATTCTCTAGACCCCTCAGGCCCACCTCTCAGGAACCCCTCTGAATCCCTCCCCTCCCCTCCACTAGGTAATCAGTCTTTGTATTAGGTTCCTATTGCTGCTATAAGACAACAGCACAAACTTAGTGACTTAAAATAAGAGAAATGTATTATCTTACCGTGCTGGAGATGGGAAGTCTAACGCCAAGGTCTTGGCCGGGCTGCATTCCTTCCGGAGGGTTCTGTTTCCTGCCTCTTTCAGCTTCTGGAGTCTACCTGCCTTCCTTGGCTCCTGGCCTTTTCCTTACATGTCTCCGTCCTCTTCCTTCGTCACGTCTCCTTCTCTGATTCTGACCCTCCTGGGTCCCTTTTAGAAGGATCCTTGTGATTATCTCAGACCTCCCCTGAGTAATCCGGGATAACCACCCATCTGAAAATCCTTAACTTAATCACACCTGCAAAGCCCATTTTGCTGCATAGTCCCAGGTTCAGGCTGTGAGGTCATGGACATCTTTGGAGGCTATGCCTCAGCCTGCTGCAGCCTCCACATAGGGCCACTTCTAGCTTTGCTACCCATCATAGCCTGCCAGTTGCCACCACCCAGACTGAGGTCCCTGTTCTACAGCCTTGATGCCCGTATTTTCTCTCCTCCACTCTCTTGTCCTCTGCTTCCAGATGAAGCTTCCTAAAGCATCACTTCCTTCCAGACATCTCTGCTCAGAAGCTACCAGTGGTTCCCCTTTGATTTTTACTGGTGTTAGACATTTTTTTTTTTTGGTAAAGGCCAGATAATGACTATTTTTCTTCTTGTGGGCCAAGAGATAAATGGAGGCTCTTCTGTCAGTACTTCAATAACTATTTAAGTGTGACCATTAAAAAAAAAATCTAAAAATTATTCTTAGCTCATGGGGTGCACACAACAAACTGGATTAGGACTACGGGCCATAGTTTGCTGATCTCTGGTTTATATGATCCAGTTCCGAACTGCTCAGCCTCAACTCAAGGCTCCAACCTGGCTTTCCCAGATTGTGCGCTGCGATGATTGCGCTGTGCAAACCCTCCATTCTACCTGTGGGCTCTCCATACCTTTGCCCAGGTTCTGTGGTTCTGTCGCTTGCTAGAAAAATCCTCCCTCCTCCACCTATCAAATTCTACCTATTCTTTAAGCCTCAGAGCAAGTCCTGCCTTCTCTCCGAATCCTGATCCTAACAGTCACCACAACCCCTCCCTCTCGGAGTTCCTCTGAGATCATATGTGTATCAGGGGAGAAGGAGGCATGGTCTGAGAGCAGGTACACGGAGAATCACATCTAGCGCAATGGGAGAGCCCCATGTGTAAACATCATCCATGATATTTCTTACTACAGGAAAAAGACTGAGACCACTAATCAGTGTTGCTTAATTAGTGCCTAATTACATAATGCCTTATGTTGTTTAAGTGGCTTATGTTCTCCCTAACGGCCTTGCCTCTGGCGTGTCCCTTTCTGTTTCCCACAGTTATGTACGTATTATAGATTTACCATGGGCTTGATTACTCATATATGGGAATTGCTTTTTACTGTGTTGTTTCCCAAACCCCAGTAATTAGAATACCATCCCATAATTTTTGCCACATCTGTCTCCCAACTTAATATTTTTATGAGAGGCCATATGGTATAGCGTGGACTCTGGCTGCAGAATGCCTGTGCTGAGTCCCCACTCTGCCAGTTCTTGGGTGCGTGACCTCAGATGAGTTCTTGTAACCTCTCTGTGCCTCAGTTTCTTCTCTGCAAATGGAATTGTCATTTTATCTACCTCAAAATATGGTTGGGAAAGGAAACTAACTGATACTGATATACCTAGAAGCCCTAAAGATTATTTCTTTAAAAAATTTTAATTTCCTTTTTTTTTTAAGATTTTATTTATTGATTTGACAGACAGAGATCACAAGTAGGCAGAGAGGCAGGGAGAGAGGGAGAGGCAGGCTCCCTGCTGAGCAGAGAGCCCGATGTGGGGCTCGATCCCAGGACTCTGGGATCATGACCTGAGCTGAAGGCAGAGGCTTTAACCACTGAGCCACCCAGATGCCCCATTAATTTCCATTTTTCATTTTTAACTTTATAAAGATTTTATTTATTTGTTTGACAGAGAGAGAGAGAGAGAGAACACAAGTAGGGGGAGCATCAAGGAAAGGCAGAGGGAGAGAATCTCAAGCAGATTCCTCACAGAACAAGGCAAGGCTCTGTCTCCTGACCTATGAGTTCATGACCTGAGCCCAAAGCAAGAGTTGGAGACTCAACACACTGAGCCACCCAGGTGCCCCCTCAAGTTATTTCTTGACACATTTTAAGCATAGCAGAGTCTTAATTATTACTGCTATTGTTCTTGCTGTTATTTTTTAAGACCCCTGTGAACTGGATACTGGGAGGTCAGTCTGCATCATTCATTGGCACATAGCAAGTAAATGTACGTGGTTTTAAAAATTATTTTATTTTATTATTTTTTGACTCGCTTTTAAATGCCTAATGTATTTAAAAAGGAAACTTCTAAAGCAATGATATTCACACAAAGTTCTTGATGTGTTAGTTACATATTTTTAAAAAATTATGTAAAAATAAGACATATAACTTCAAATAAAGAACATTTCTCTGTGTATCAACACTCAGGTCCCTCACGTGGGATATACTGGTTTAATTGACATAAAATAGAAAAAGAAGAAAGTACACTTATCTTTTTGATATTCAGTAGGGAACAATCCAAAGTAAAAGCTTTTAGAATGAACATAATATTGTTAGAATTATGGGTCTGAAGAGGCCTGAGAACAGGAATATTTTTCACTTAGATACCAGAAATCCCAGGATGGGATTTATAAGCTTAATTGGTCCTTGCCTTTTAAAACCATTCTAACCATTCTGAGGTGCTCTCCTAATGAGACAAGGTTTTCAGAATGGGAGCCTTTACAATGCTGGTGTCAGAGATAAGGGTAGCTCTGCTGTTGTAAATTTCCAGGGCTGTCACCACAAGTAAGCGTTAGGTAGCCCTTAAACCGAGAACACTGATGACCCGCAGCCTAACTGGGTTAGCGGTATAGGGCAGCTTCATACATCGTGTTGAGTTCTGTTTATTTTTTCTCCTCCTCCCAGAAGCCAATAAAGCATGTAGAGCTTTAGTGTACCTCTTCAAATGATAGTAATTAATATGATTGTTTTCATAATATCACAGAAAACAGCAACGTGGAATGAGGGAGGTAGGGGGTATTGACAATAGAAAGTAGTAGTGTGAACTGATTCCGCAAGGCTTGTGACGGGGCTGATTTAGCTGTGGGTGAACTGAACATAGACAGTATGCGTGTGTCTTTGAGAAAGGTACCAGGTAATACAGGGTAAGCATCACTTTCATTGTAATTTTGTCCTGTGAAATTGAGCTTTCTTATCCTAATTCAGCTTCTGAATTTAAATCTTTAACATTTTTTTTTCACCTTTCTTTCCATTTTAATGAATGTCTTGTTCCCCTGGAAACCATCATGCCGGAGTGTATTTTAGTAATCAGAAGCCACAAACGTGATAGCTATTAACCGTAGATGTCATTCAGCTGTCAAGGGTTTTAAAGACCTTGATTACTTTGTTTCTAGGATGTCCTTATAAATAATAGGACACCCTGCTTGGGCCCTCAAGTCTTGTTCAGTTAATGTTTTGTTGGCTCTTTCTGTTGTCATTTCAGAAAGATCGGGCTTCACTGTGAGGCCGGTGGCTGGATACCTGAGTCCGCGAGACTTTCTGGCGGGCCTGGCCTACAGGGTGTTCCACTGTACCCAGTACGTCCGGCACGGCTCGGACCCCCTCTATACCCCGGAACCGTGAGTACCCACATGGCACTCCTAGGCTGGATGGGGCCCACCGCTCTGTTAAGTGGCCCATGCTCACGCTGCTCGGAAGCTACTCAGGCCCTCTTTCACCTGCAAAATAATTTCATCGGAGAGCCAGCGTGCTCACCCAAAGAGGCCAGCCCTCACTGAAAGACCGGATTCCTCAGCGGGGGACACAGTCCCCCAATACGCTCACTTCGGTTTGTCTCTCTAACTTTATCCCAACACGGAACCTTTTGCTTTGGCCAAGCTGTTGATGATATTGCTCCTTAAAATGTGTAATTTGTATAAAGCTACGATCCATAGAGACCATTAAATCAATGTTGAGTTTAAAGAATCAGGGCTCCCAAAATCCTAATGATAAGGACAATCCTCACGTGCCAGAGGCTGTTCTCTTCAACCCGCTTAATCCCCGCGATAGTCCCATCGTGTAAATTATTTATTATTTCCGGTTTTACTGATGAGGAGAGGCAGGCACAAAGGGATAAGTGAACGTTGGCACAGCCAGGACTCACGCCCTCTCTCGTGTGTTAAGGGCGTTCATGCAGGCCCACAACAAGGCACTTCTCAAGGCTCATTACTGATTTCTTCTCCCTTATTGTTGTTCATCCCCCCAAAACTAAGAACATTGTGCTGTGCTCTTCCTGCCGTCTTTGTTTCTTGAATGCTCCTCTAGTCCCACCCATCACTTCTAGATATATATTGGATTTGTGATTCTTCTTTGACTCTGTCGGCTTTCCTTGAGAGAATCTACCTCAGGGGCTTTTATCCTTTCTCTCCTGGACGGTGGGTGGCCAAGTGTTGGATAAGCTGTGAACCCTCATGTGTTAATCATTTGGCCTTATCACACATGGACTGTATTGTCTCCCAGGGTGAAACACTGGCCTGTTTTCTTAAGCTTACTGAACTTTCCAGTGCCTTCGAGCTTGACATGAATCTCATCTTCTCTGGGAAATACTCCCTTGCCATCCCCATGCACAACCACTCCTTCCTCAGCAAATCTGTCACTTGCTTTCCTCCTCATCCATCTATCACATGTATTTAGCCTTGCTAGCTTTAAACATTTTAAGTTGGGTCTTGCGTCTTTGCTGAAATCATCAGCTACTGAATATTTCTTTGTATGTTTTTTAAAAGAATGAATAAACCTTTATGGGGAGATTACTATGTGCTTGGATGGTCTCGGAACAAGACAAGGTCTCTGCTCTCTGGGGTGAATGAGTGGGGGTGGGAGACAGTGGGCAGCATGCAAACACATAGGCAATATGGTATCAGTTACCAGTGCTTTGATGTGCTCAAGATGCTGGAAAGACAGGGTGAGGAGATGACCAGTAATGGACGGTGCTCTTTTGGATTGAGTCATCAGGGAAGCCTCTTGGGAGGTTACATTCAAGCAAAGACCTCAATGCAAATATCTCCTGGTAGAATATTCCTGGTAGAGCAAGAGCCAAAGACTCTGAGGCTGGGAGCTGTCGTTGGATCTCTGCCGCCTTGGGCTCCATCTGAATGAGTGTCTACCCCTAATCATACCCAAATTTGTTACCTACTGTTCTTCAGGACACTGGGGTTATTACTTCCTTTGTGATGCTTACTATAATTTTGTGATTAATGGACTGCCACGATCTTCTCTGGGGAGCAGAGAGTCCTTGGAGGTTCAAGTGGTTGAGTAGCCTCTGGTGGTGGAAGTAGAGTCCCTGAATCTCCCTTCCTCCTCTTAGGCAGGCCAGAAGCTCACTGACCAGATAGGTCCCTGCCAGGTCACTACATTGCTTTTTTTTTTTGGCTACTTTCAGTTTCCCAGAAAGTGTTTTCAGGATAAACAAAGTTTACTTATGGGACTCAAGACATTCGGAAAAGTAATGCTTCTTATAGTGGAGTGAGTACTCAAAGGAGCATTGTCAGAGTTAGAAAGGCAATCTCTAAATCTAGCCCAGAGGGTTTACAAATGGCCCTGTTTACAAATAGCAGGCACTTTGTTAGTTCCTTTTGAATAACTGCCCCTCCCCCACCTGTGATAGTGTGCCAATAGGTATGCAGAGAGAGAGGGCAAAGAAATGAGATCTTAGCCACAGAGGTCTATAAAATTTTGGGATAATGTGTTACATTCTTACCAAAGTACTTTCAGCCAATTCATTCAGCAAACATTTATGGGCAGTGTTAGCAGGGAGGTGCAGTGGATTCGAAGATGAATAAAATATAGTCGCTGTTTCTTAAAGCAGCTCACATTCTGGCAGGGGAGATAGAAACATAAATAATTACGAAAGAGTGTGGTCGGGGTGATGATGAGGGTGTGTGCAAAGTGTTAGAGGAGTACAGAGGAGGGAGCAGTCCTGAAAAGGCTTTTCAGGGAGGATATAAACTGAGTAAGGGTCTGGAAGGGGGCGCATAGGAAATTGTTTTTGCCTAAGGCTGGGCCAGGAGGGAGGGGAAAGCTTTCAAGTCAAGGAAACAGCAAGTGAAAGTTTGGAGGCTCACAAAAGGCATAAATGAGCAAGGCTGGTGACACCAGAGTGGCCAAAGCATAGGGTATGTGTTAGGGGTGGCATGTTGTTTTCAGGCCACAGTAAAGGGATCATTTGTCGAACTAGGACATGTGGGCTAAATTCTGGAGGCACTAGGGAGCTATCCAAGGTTCTGAAGCATGATGGGTTAATTGTGTCCGAGAAAGATGACGGAGGCGGGGAAGCGTATAGAATGAACTAGGGGCACCTGGGTGGCTCAGTGGGTTAAAGCCTCTGCCTTCAGCTTGGGTCATGATCCTGGGGTCCTGGAATCAGGCCCTGAACCAGGCTCTCTGCTCAGCGGGGAGCCTGCTTCCTCCTCTCTCTGCCTGCCTCTCTGCCTACCTATGATCTCTCTCTGTCAAATAAATAAATAAAATCTTAAAAAAAAAAAAAAAAGAAGAAAGAATGAACTAGCTGGAAAACCAGCAGGTGCTCCCGTTCCAGGGAAGGAATGTAGTTCATAGTTTCTTGAACTAGAAAAGGTCAGTGAGATAGGACAAGAGGTCATTTATTTGAAAAACACCATCGTGATGGAATGAACGATATTTGGTGACTATAATGAGGGTGAGGAGAGGGTCCTCAAGGTAACACTGAGGTTTTTAGATTGAGAAGTTGAATGGGTAGTTTCTTTCTTTCTTCCTTCCTTCCTTCCTTCCTTCCTTTCTTTCTTTCTAATAATGACTGAGACGATTGGAGCAGGATCAGGGTTGGAGAGAAGAGGGTACGAAGGAGGGAAGAGAAAAGGAGGATTTGGGTTTGGGATGTGTTATTTTTGAGGTGCTCAGGGATAGGGTATCCTGGAAAAGTCCCTGATAGTGGAAATAAGTGTTGGGAGTTCAGAAGTGAATTTAAAGCTCCCACTATAGATGTGAGTGTTTTCTTCTTCCATGACTCCCATGACTACCCAGACAAGATGAGGCTTAAGTCAGAGGATGGAAACATGGGATTCACCTACTTGGGTTTTTTTTAACAGACTCTTTTTTGGGAGAGCGGATTTTATGACATTCATTTGTTCTCTGTGTGTGTGTGTGTGTGTGTGTGTGTGTGTGTAAGTTTCATTCGTTTTTTAAAATTATTATTTTATGAGTAGGTAATACACGTACATGATTCAGAATTCCAAGCATATCATGAACAACCTTCCCTGCTCCCTTGACACCCACTTCACCTCCCCAGAGGTGACCACTGCTGCCAGTTTCCCCTGCACCCTTCCAGAAATATACTATGCAGACACAATTCTCTGTAAAGACCCCTTTAATCCAGTTGTATCACCAAGTCCTAAATCCCTTCCCAGCTGCAGCGTTGAATGGATGGGACCCCGTGCTGGGAGTGCTGTTTCCTGCCCAAGCACTTTTCCAGGCATTTTCTTTGTAATGAAATCCCATTTCCTCAATTGAAAACCGAGGTGAGGGCAGATTCTCCAATTTTCGAAGTTCACTTGGCCCCCGTGTTTGGTGCTTGTATTCTGCTTCCAAATAACTGCCTTCAATTGCTGAACTGTTGTCCTGGGGGCAGTGCTAATGGGACATAGGTGAGCCCTTGAAGACGCCAATGCCGGTAGAAATGAGAGGGAAAGCCCCAAAAAGACATTATCCGCAAAAAAGAATTTTATTTTCCTTTTCAGTCTGGGAAGAATGTATTTTGAGATCCTAGCTTTCAACAAATATTGAGTTTTAAATGTGTCTTTGGCCTGTTTTTTACATTTTATATTTGAAAGACTCTTATATTCCCTAAACTTGGCCAGAGACTTTAATTTAAAAAGTGATGGCAGATTGGATTGATTCCCCGGGGAAAGTTTTCCGGCCTGGCGGACAGCAGTGGAAGTTGTGGAGAGTCAATAACTCTTGGTTTTCTTGGTGGGAGGACTTGCTTTTCCATGTGTTTCTACCTAGATTGAAAGGCCACTGATTTTGCTAGAAGTGGAGAGCCATCTTTCCCCCCTTCCGCAGCACCCGAGGCCAGGGCTGCGATTCTGCACTTTGCGGTTGCATGGCTGCCTGCTTTGATCAGCTGTGATCACATGCAACTTTGTCCCTAATGGAGTATTGAAGTGTGTAAATAAATTCCTTTATGTAAATCAATTGGGTCAAATTCAAGGTTATTCCAGAATAATAATATTATTATTCCAGAATATATAATATTAAAAAATATAATACAATAATGTTCCAGAAATAATAAGAAAAGTGAGTCCTTCTCACTCTGAGGAATGAGAGGGAAAGATACAGAGTTCCAAGTCGCCTGGGTGTGGGAGCATGACCCAGCTCATGAATGGTAGCAGAAGGGTCATTTAAGAAGGCCCACCATCTCCATGTCTTCTCTCTGTCTCTCGGGGAAATCCACAGTGGTTGTGTCTTCTCACACCCTCTGGCCACCTCATCTTTTAGAACAGGATTTCTCCTCCTCGGCCCTATTGATATTTTGGGCCAGCTAATTCTTTGTTGTGGGGGCTGTCTTGTGCATTGTAGGATGGTTAAGAGCATGTCTGGCCCCTAGCCACTAGATGTCAAGAGCACCCTTCCACTTAACCACAGATGTCTGCACATATTGCCAAATGTCCCCTGAGGAAGGCAACACTGCCCCCAGGGAGAACCACTGTTCTAGAAGAAATTTGATGGGTCATGTTAATGTTGTTGGTCTGTCTACCAGTTACTGCTTTCTTTTTTTTTTTTTTTTTTAAGATTTTATTTATTTATTTAAGAGAGAGAGAGAGAGAGTGCCCACAAACAGGGGGACAGAGGGGGAGTGGGTGAGGGAGGGACAGAGGGAGAAGCAGGCTCTCTGCTGAGCAGAAAGCCCAATATGGACCAGGACCCCAGGATCATGACCTGAGCCAAAGGCAGACCCTTAACCGTCAGCTACCCAGGTGCCCCTAATTACCGCTTTATTTTTCTCTATGAAGCAGTCTGTAGACCCTGTTTCCTTTCTGAAACACAAATGCAGTATAGAATTCCCTCGTTTAGCTTGTTGTTCTTTGTTGCAAATAGAGAATAAAGTCTGATCTCATCAAACCTTACCTTCTGCTTCTCTTTTGCCTCCTCCAAAGCCTTATGCCCCAGCCACACTGAACTTCTCACCGTTCCGGTTATCCCGCTGCTTCGTGCCTTCACCCTTTTGTTCAGGGCGTTCATTCAGTCTGGAGTGACTCCAATAAAATCCTCTCAATTCTCTAGGGTTAGAGCTCAGTCACAACCTTCTCTGTGGAAGTTTGTCTGGGCAGAGCTCGGTGTTCCTGTAACACTTTGCCTTCTTCTATGTTAGTACTTACAATGCGGAGTAGTAATTATCTGTTCGTGTCTCAGTCTCCTTCATGAGACTATAGTGAACCCAAGGTCAGTTGACAAAGGCAATGCAGAAACAAGGAGATCAGACCAAGGTTGCAGGGGATCCCCAAACCTGGCATATAAGGTGAGAATGGAGTCCTTGGAGGGCGAAGCCATGAATGGCACTGCCACCAGGGCGCGGCAGGCTCAAGGTCTACTCTGAGACCCAACCTGAGATCCGTGGAGGGAGGGAGTACAGAGGACTAAATGCTGTGGAGTTATTTGAAGTCCTGGGCCTGTACGCTGTGGTGGTCAGACCTCTTTCTGAAAGGCTGCAGCCCTGTATTGGGGAGTGCCCTCCACTCTCCCCAGTCCCTGACTTCAGGGACTGATCTGGACACCTCTCCAGGACTAAGGCATTTTTGCACATTCAGTGTCTTCAGGTAAAATCCTGAACCTTTGCTGGTGGGATTATGGGCAGCAACTGCAGCTGTGAGGGCCGTGAGTCCTCTCTTCCATCGTGCCCAGTAAGGGGCAATCTATTCTGCTCCTCTGTTTTGTTTTGGGATAAAAATGGTTTCAGAATAAGAAGGTGATTATTCACTGTGAAGCTGAAGAAGAGGGACAAAAGGAAATGTGCAGGTTGTCCCTACCCCCCCCCCCCCTTAGTCAAACAAGAGAAAAAGAGCAAGGGAGGGAGAAAGAACCAGAGAGGGAGAGAGAGAAATAAGGAATGAAACAGCACTTTTCAGGGTGCTAAAAAGTATATTTTCTCCCCTTTGGGTAACTAATCCTAAATATTGTCCCACTTAAAAGGCAGGGAAGCTCGTGGCTCTAGCTTTAACAAGAATGTCATTCTGTGACATGTTCTAAATATATTTGAACAAATACCTAAATTACTGCATTAAGAAGTTCTCTGAGACAGACGACTTCTGGCAAGCGCTGATGCAGGCCCCCCAGGGGAAGCCATGTGCATGGATGTGTCGTCCACATCTGGCGTGAGTGCGTACCCCTCTCCCAGAGAGGAGTATGGACCAGAGAGGTAGTGGCATCTCTGGATTTGTCTCTCAAAGCTTCTTGCTGGACTGGGGTAAGTCAATTTAGGAGGCGTACTGGGAAGAGAAGCAAGTCGTAGGGAGCGACCTGTCCCTCCCTCTCTGGTCTGGTCTCTGACGTCAGGCTTCTGGTTTCTAGAAGGTGTTTTGGATTTTCAGATGTGGTCTCTGTTCCCCTCTCCCTATTTCTGCTTTAAGTCTTTTGCCTTTTTTTCCTTGGGCCTTTCCTTTGAAGGGATTTGTGGTCTCTATTCTTCATAGTTCCTACAGATTTCTTGAATGTGTTTTGTGCAAGGTGGAGGTTGAGCACCTGCTAACTGAATTTGCCTGTGCACATGTACTTGTGTGTATGATTTCCAGTGACTTCAGTAGTCCCAATGCCCAGTGGTATCTTAGAAACACAGAGCTTGTTAATGAGATATATAGCTGAAGAAAACTGTATTCTCCTGGGGCCAAATTTTATGCTTTCCTTCAGAAGCTGTGTGGATTGGCTGAAATCTTAGGAATGAAGAAGGGTAGGGCAAGCAGACCCTATTTTCTAAGGCATTCATCACACACACATATATATATATATATATATATATATATGTATACACATACATATATATGTTTGTATGTATGTACATACATATATATGTATGTGTATACATATATATATATATATATTTTCCCCCCTATATAATCTGGTTTTGTTCTTCTCAATATAGGCCAAATCTACTGTGATCTAGATTTCTGGACGGAGGTGGCCAGATTCCTCAAGGTTCTGCACTGGGTGTCCTTTGAAACTTTAACGTTTTCCCAGGGCAGTGGTGAAATACGCATCCATAGCACAGGCCCTCCCCTATTGTCTATTGCTCAGGGAGAAGCAACCAGGAATTCTAAATAGAAACCTACATTCTTTGAGGTCAGTTTTTTGAGGTCAAGCCTATACAATATCTGTCTTTCCAGAAGAAGCCTTGCCAGAGTAATAATGCGATCCTGCGCCAGGAATCCCTTTAAACAATGTTTCAGTGAAAACATTGAAAAATATTCATTCTATTTTATTTTCAGATGTTGGGCTTAACAAACTAGTAACAAAAATATACTTGGCACAACATAGTATAAGCTTCTTCAGTCAGGGAGTCCCTGATTCCGAGCTCTATTGGCATGATTGATTATTCAGCACAGAGTGATGGGGGTTTATTTTCTTCTGCTCTTTCCTGGTATGTCACTTTTCAAATCAAAGGGCAAACTTCCACCATTAGGAAATAATTTGTGACACCACTGACTAATATTGCAACGTCTGTTGCCATAATACCACCAAATGCATTCGCATTAAAGAAATTCTTTCTTGTTGCCATTGAACATTTTAGGGGCAATTAATGTTATTTTTAAATATAACCGTTTTAAAGTTTAAAAAAGGCTTTGCCTTCAGGTGATTTTTCTTATAATTGGTGCTGTATTTTAATTTTACAAGAAAAATAAAAGTGAATTATTTCTGACAGTATTTTTCATCTGTTTCTAAGTAAATGGATTTTATGTTTGGCCCTTGCTTATTAGAACAGAACCCTCCCTAAAACTGCAGAAGATGTCCTTTATTTTCTTGTGGCTCAGACATGAATCCTCATTTGTTAAGTAATAATATCAGCAGGTAAAGATGTAGGCTTCCACATTTATAAGAAAATTTGGCTGCCCCTCTCGTGAGCTAACAGATGCCTCTCACTAGGTCTGTAATGAGAGGAAAAAGAGGATCTTTCCATTCTCACTTTTCCCTCCTTGTTGCCATCTGAGAGATTCTGGGCATGTGGATTTGTCTGACTTAAGCCCTGACTGTCTCAGGTATTTTTACTTTAAAAAAATTTTTTTAAAAAATATTTTATTTATTTATTTGACAGAGAGACACAGTGAGAGAGGGAACACAATCAGGGGCAGAGGGAGTGGCAGAAGCAGGCTCCCCGCCAAGCAGGGAACCCGGTGTGGGCCTCCATCCCAGGACTCCCAGATCATGACCTGAGCCAAAGGCAGATGCTTAACGACTGAGCCACCCAGGCGCCCCTCAGGTGTTTTTAATATCTAGCCTTGCTGAAGGCAAGTCTGGGTAAGGTCTTACTGTGGCACTGGGAAGATAAACCAGAGCTTTAGAGAGTTTAACCTTCATTCCTATGAGCTCAGTTTAGCTTCAACTTGCTCTTTCCCAGAGGACACGGGGGTGCAGCCCCGAGCTCCCTGCCTGGGCACCTGGCCTCCTCTGCGCTCTATTCTCATTGCTGCCATTTGGGCTTGCAGAGAAGCGTAAGGATTAGCGAGTCTCAGGGGATGGCATGTTCTCAGAGAGCCGATCCCATCTGGCTTCCTTTTCCTGAGTTTTAACCCAGAGCTCACATCCTCAGCACAGCAGCCATCGTCCCCCTCAGGAGACGTTTGGTTTGGGGTCTACCCGGGCCAGTTAGGACGTTAGACAGGGGCCCTAAGACCTAAAGTATTGTCGTCCCTTCTAGACTAACAGATAACTTCAACAACAATATCGGCAGAGCAGAAGTGACAACAGTATTTTTTTCTCTTAACAACACGTATGTATTTATTGACTGTTATGGACGAGGCACTATTTTCAGTGTTGCATATGGATTGAACTCACTTAATACAACAACGCTCTGAGGGGTTGTTGCTGCTATTATTCTGAGTTTATGGATGAGGCAGCCGAGGCCCAGAAAGGTTAAGCAACTTGCCCAAGGTCACCCAGCTGGTGGGGAGCAAGGAAGTCAGGATTTCAACTCAAGTAGTCCGTGTCAGCAACTGTGAGATTAGCCACTATTCCATGTTAAAGGGTACGTTAAACAGGAAAACTCAAAACCTGTTAGGTGTGAAGTTGAATAGCTTCTTTCTTGGTTTTTCTAATTTACAAATGTTATGTAAGAGAGTCAACAGTAACACCCTTCCTTTAATTTGGTGGCCCTTGCTTTGCTAGAACCCTAAGCCCTGTCTGTGTCCCCCGGGTGGTTTAGAGCTATGCAGGTCCCATCTAGCCTTTGGTCCCCCGACTAGTCTTTGTTAGAAGCCCTCCCTCTCCTTTGATCTTCACAGGGCTGGAACCTGCCCTATTTATCAAGAGGAGGCATCTCTTCTTTCACTGGGAAAAAGAGGCTAGCTCCTCTCTCCAGGGTAGAAATGCAGATAGGAGGCTGCTGGGTCCATGTCCTCAGGCAGAAGGACCTGTGCTGTTTGCTGGAAATCCAGGCCCTGCTATCAGCTCTCAGCTTGCAAGCCACTTAACCTCTCTGTGTGAGGGATAATGAAATAATGCTTTGATCTTTGCAGAGAGAAAAAAAGCTTTATATAAATACCAAATAGGTCCACTCTTTCTTGGTTCCTCCTAAATTCATGAGGAGGCTGATGGACCTCATAAAATTCCAGCCTAGTTACAAGGCCACGTGTGTTCCTAGACCTGGACTCCTGAGTTTTCAATCATAAAATTGTGTCTCATTTTGTGAGGTGCCTAAAAACAGAAATAACCCCTAAGACTTTTTACAGAGCCTTTTGTCTCAAGAGCCCCAAGCATTCTAACAATAGATATTCTATGGAAAAAAAAAAAGCACTATACATTATTAAAAACCTGTGCATTTTGAAACCGAGCTTATATCTAAGTGCCTGCTGGGGCTGTTTCTGTTCTAGGCTGTTACCCACGGTGACTGGGGCTAAAGCTTCCGGATATAAATATGTATATATTTGCAGATTCAAAGCAGGATCCCTTTCCCACCTCCACCCTCCAAGGTTTGCCTTCCTTGCGTGGTGCTGGTCATCTAGAAATTAATGCCGCACCCAAACCACAGTTCTCATTCCCTCAGTGCTGTGTAGTCAGGGGGAAGCCCATTTCTGTGCCTTCAGGTGTGGAAGACTGAGATGACCTGGGAGAATTTTTTTTCCCAGGAATATTTGTATTTTTAAATTGCAAGTTTAGAAGAAGAAATTCAAAGTGATTGAATTTTAGGCAGAGAAGAGGCAACCACTGGTCAGATGTCTTCACTGCTGGGCAGAGAATTACGTCTGTTGACAGGTACAGAAGATACCGCAAAAGAGAAGGAAGGAGGGATCCGACCTCTCCCACACATGTTCTGTTGGGCTGGCATTGTTCCACTCATCTTTATGAGGTAGACAGGACTGTCACCATTTAACAAGTGGTGAATCCATAGTTCAAGGCAGTCAGGTAATTTCCTTATGGTCACACAACTAGGAAATGGCAAAACCCAGACCTAGTCTGATGCCCTGATGCTACACCGGAAATTAGGAAAACTGTACTTGGGATGCACTTGGATTTACCTCTTTATGGAGCCATGGAGTCCCATCATCTCTGCTCTGTTTGGTTGGGTTAAATGACAGTTAAATTGGGCATCTATTATGTGCCAGGCATCCAAAGATGACCACGGCATGACATCTGTCTTGGAGAAGATTACAAGTTCTTGTTTAAGTGAGAAAATATCTTCCAAAGGGTACTGAAGTACAAAATAGTTGTTGGTGTAAGTATAATTTAATGTAATATGATGAATAATACATAACTTGTTGGGAACTGATGTCTTCAATGTGTTATCTTACTACATTGTTTAAGAACTCCATGAGAGAGGCACCTGGGTGGCTCAGTCGTTAAGTATCTGCCTTCAGCTCAGGTCATGATCCCAGAGTCCTGAGATCGAGCCCTGCACTGGGCTCCCTGCTCAACAGGAAGCCTGCTTCTCCCTCTCCCACTTCCCCTGCTTTTGTTCCCTCTCTTGCTGTCTCTCTCTCTGTCAAATAAACAAATAAAATCTTAAAAAAAAAAAAGAGAAAATCTAATTTCTTAAAAAAAAAAAGAACTTCATGTGATAGGAACCCATGTAATTTCCATTCCAAAGATGAGAAAACAAGACATCTATGCTGTCCAATATGGTAGAGATGTGGCCATTTAAATTTATTAATTAAAATCAAGTTCACTATGAATGTAGTTCCTCAGTAGTGCTACCCACATTTCCAGTGTCCGGGAGCCACCTGTGCCAAAGAGCTACCATACTGGACAATGCAGAGATAAAATATTTCCATCGATGAAGAAAGTCCTTTTGCAGAACTTCTCTAAGTCCTTTGCCTGTGCAGAACGTGGAGCATGGACTTGGGTCTGACTTCAGATAGACTTTTAACCATTCTGTTATATTGCACCCTTAATCTTTTTTTTTTTTTTTTTGACAGACAGAGATCATAAGCAGGCAGAGAGGCAGCAGAGAGAGAGGAGGAAGCAGGCTCCCCGCTGAGCAGAGAGCCTGATGCGGGGCTCGATCCCAGGACCCTGCCTCGAGCCGAAGGCAGAGGCTTTAACCCACTGAGCCACCCAGGCGCCCCTGCACCCTTAATCTTTAGTGCGATTTGGGAGATGTCAGGGAAAGAATTAAAAATCTCTTATTTATTCCAGAAATAAGAACTATTGGAGATGATAGGGGAACTAGAGACGTAGCCACAGTTTCCCTTGCAGCCCTTTTATGGGACTTGTAAGAGCTAGAAAGTATGTCTCTCCCTGGATCAGGAAAGTTAGTCCTTGCTGTTTGCCCTTTTATGGAACCATAACATGACTCTGCTAAGAGTTATTCTAGGATTATGTCTTATTTACTTTTAAGTATTGTTTTCTAACATAGTACTTGGTACATAATAGGCATACGATAAATGCTTCTTGAAGGACATTTCAAGAAAGATCACTATAATATCTTCTGTCAGTCTCAAAAGAATTGTAGTGAAGGCAAGTAACACTGGTGGCCTTCCATATGATTCCTAGAGGGAAAAAAATAAAGAAGGCTTCCTCCAGGATGATATCTAAGTGCTCAGCTTCTTAGAAAGAGGGCCACATATCTATTTATCTGCACGGCAATAGAGATAGAAGAGGGAGTGATCATAAGAGCTGCCTAGAATTTTATCTGGGCCAGATTTTGCAGTATGCTATTTTAAATCTAAACCAAAGGAACTCTGTATATGGGTCTAAGGCAAGCGCTGAAGAAAAATTGCCTCGATACCAAATTAATTCCTGTTATCATCTCCTTGGTGCAGTGAAAACAAACCAAGTCACCCCCTTTTCAGTGCGTCCCGGAGTGTTATCCCAGATTACTTGCACTCACCCACCAAATGTTGTGTGAAAGCTGAAAGAGATACCCGATTTTGCCTCCCAGCTCATCCTCCTGCTTCTTTTCACCCTTGTGAACTCCCCACCCCTGCCGCTCGTCTTGCTTTCTTTCTCTTCATGATTTAGCTACTGTGTTGGCTTCTGTGTCATTTAGAACAAACAAAACCTATAGAAATATGATTTAAAAGACAGATGCACTGATTTGGGATAAGAAGCAAATGTTGGATGCTGGCTCACTGCTTCTTAAAGGCTTTAATTTACAGCAGAAATAAAAAGGAGTTGTTCAACATGTAGCGTGAGGAGTCAGCTTTGAAAACTGATAAGAGGAGAAAAAATGCCAGACTCATTTTGAATGTGAACTTAACAACCAGGACCCTTATTTCCCCACAGCAAGATGATCGCAACTTTCTTAGAATGATTTAAGATTTCCTCCGCAGGCATTTTGCCCAGGCCCTTTTGTGGGCCCATTTCAGCAGGCTTTAAAATCCTCCTAACAGGGCTTATCAGAAAAGATTCCAATTTAGAGCAGCAAAAGTTTAGAGTCTGATATCAGCTCTAGCTTTTCTTTTTCTTTCTTTCTTTTTTTTTTCCTCAAAAGGAGACATGATGTTTTACAGTGTTAACAGTTTTGAAAGGTCCTACATTTCCAGTGAACAGAGCGCTTTTGTGAAAAGGCTTCTGAAAGCATTATTCAGGCGAAAATGCATCAAAGGGATGCGAGTTAAAAAGAGAAAAGTTTGCCGATGTAGAGATTGGAGGCAGCATGTGCTGACAGGTGCAATTATAGCCAAATAATTGAATCTTTTAAGAGCGATCTGGTGTGATAAGGCAGTAGTTGTGGACTCACCTCGGAAACCTGTTCATAATTAGGTACTCAGGGGTCCCAGCTGTGGATGACACAACCCAGGGAGGGATCGTGAACTACTTTACATGCGGGACATAATACAGCTGTGCTTTGTAAAACAGGGTGAAACCGCGCGATTTCAGCCCGCCAGAGCCTGACTGATACAAAGGTTCGAGAAAAGACTCAGCCTTTTTCCTTCAGATTCCCAAAAGTCTGGAGCCTCTTTCAGTCTCTGAGTCAGAGTCAATTCCAGCTTCTAAATCCTTTGGTGTCAGAGAAACTATTGAGACTTATTGAAGTTAAGTAATTGCTTTTGTTAGTAACATTAAACATCTTTCTTTGGTGTTTGGTTGAAGGGTTTCTTGGCACTTCAGTTTCCTTTGTCTACATTCCATGTCTAAGCCGAAGACTCCGGGGTAGAGTTTATTTCTGAGACGGCTTCACCAGTCATAAAAGACGATAACCTTGCTTCTGGTCTTGAAATACAGGCGCTTAAAGCCTTGGCTCCCTGAGAGGCGGGCTCACTGTCCATGCTGTGCACACACACTCGCTGGGCCCGAGTTGTGGTTTTTAGGGTCTCTGCAGGGACATGGAGCTGAGAAGAGGACACAAACTAGTGAGATGCTATCATTTCTACTTATAACAGGGCGAAAGGCATCCCTCCTGTTCCATCAGTAATTTTATTAGACACCTTGCTTCAGGCTTTCATTCTTTTTTTTTTTTTTTTTGATTTACCTATTTAGAGAGAGTGTAGGGATGAGTGGAAGTGAGGGAAGGGGCAGAGAGAGAGAAAGGAGAGAGAATCTCAAGCAGATTCCCTACTGAACATGGAGCCGGGGATGGGGTTTGATTTCATTGCCCTGAATTCAAGATGTGAGCCAAAATCGAGTTGGATGCTTAACTGACTGAGCCATCCAGGCACCCCAAGACTTTCATTCTTAATGAAACAGTATATTCTGCCATATTGTATGATTTCATTCTTTCAAATTCCTTTTATTGTCTTCCACGAATAGTTGGATTACCTTATCATTGGAATGCTATTAAACCTTCTTAGGTTGGCTGTGAGTTACAGGTTTCAGATAATGACACATTGACTTAAAATCTAGGTGATAGATCCTTTTTTTATTTCAGAGAATGGACCCCTTAATGTCTTTGGATCTTAGTATTTTCCTTCTTTTTTCCTTTTTGGCTGCCACCTTCTCACTTTTCCTTCTACCTGTGCGTTTTCGAATTCTTTTAGTACCTAGGTAGATATAAGACTGTGTGCAGCAGCTTTCCTCAAGGATTTGACAAGCTCAAAAGTAAATCCAGTATTGCACCTTGAATGCACTGCCACGGTAGCCATGACCTGTCTCGAGCTCGCACGACGAAGCCCATAGCACACTCCCTGGCTCACAGCAAGTGTTCTATATGTTTTGGTCACAATACTTGCTATTTTAGTTTCTGCTTACCTACTTTCTTTACGCCGTCTTCAGTGTTTCCCCAAAGTTTGACATCTAGTCTAATTTTGGAATGAGCATTGTCATATTTTCTGCCTGGATGGGTAGGGGTGCTTTAGTGTTTACATTATAGACTACAATGGAGGTATTCAAATTTATCCATGGTGGACCACTTGATCTTGATCCCAACATCAGTGGGGGCTGCACGGCCTTTTAAAAAACTGATCTCAGGAGTGCATCGACAGGGTCCGCTCCCAGCATAGAGTATTATATGCTTTCACTGAATCAAATGCACTCAGAGGAGTAATTAGTTATCTAGTGGACTTTCTTTCACCACCTTTCATTATGCCCCAGGATTCTGATGTAATTTCAGTGGAATTAAATTTGGGCAGCTCAAAATTACAAAATCACCTTTGGCTTTCGTTCCAATTCCTTGCTGTTTGAAGCCTGTTGGAGAGCTCCTAGTATACTCTGTTATGACGGTGGGTCTCTACCTTGGCTGTATCTTATTAGCACCCGCAGAGCTCTGGAAACAATACAGATGCTCTGGTCTGGCCCCGAGAGTCAGACTGAATTGGTTTTACATGGGACCTGGTCACTGGTATATTTAAAAATGCTGCTCAAGTAATTTAGAAGATTGAGGGCCACTGAGTAGCAGGAAAAGAGACTTGTAACATACTGACTACATATTCACTTGTGCTGGCCAGCTTCGTTAAATGCTCTCCCTACAATGTAAGCGGCATCCCCTGACCTATCCCTTCCCATTTTCTCCACATCTGCTAGTTAAAACAATGGAGCAGGAAGAGCACAGCTTTAAGTCGGAGGAATTTGATTTCGAATCTTGTGTCTCTTATTAAGAGTGAGACCTTGGAAAGATGCTTACATTTACTGAATTATAGTTTCCTCATCTATCAAACGGGAATCATAAGACTTCTTTGTAGGTAACGATAAATTACTGATATGAGAACATTTAGTACAGTACCCAGCACATAATAAGAGCTCAGAATATGTTAGCTTTCCTTCTTTCTTCCTATCTTTAATGTGAAGGACTCAGATAATATTTAAATTCTCTTTATACCCTAAAATTCAGTGAGTCTGATTCTCTGCCTTAAGTAATAGGATTGGAGAGCAACAAGCATGTGTTCTCTTCCATGCATTCAGTCTTGTGTAAAAAGAAAGCTCTTGGCACGAAGTTGACAGGGAATACATTGGGGATTTCTTTTAGCATCCTGTCTCCACGTTCTCATTTGGCTACCTGTTCAACCCGATGTACCTGTGAAGTGGCTGGCCAAGGCTGGGGATGTGGTTTGAGTTGTGGGAACAAGATGTTTAGATTGAGTAATACCATCTGTTGTATGTGGGCATTGATCTTGTGCCTTTGACTGCCATTGACTTGCTTCAACCACATAACCACCCAGCATACTTCATACCTTTAATCATAGTGGCAGCATATTCTAGCATCTACTTGAAGTGAAACACTTCAGAGGAGCCCAGGTGAAGTTAGGAAACATCTTTCAAATACTACCGGGCTAATTACTTTTTGCCAGGAAGATAAAATATTGCAGCTTCTTGATCCATTCCCAGAGAATCATAGGGGGAGTCATTCCAGTATAGCTCGGGATCAGGGAACACTTTGTGATTCATGGCAATGACTCAGGAAGGCATCTGCCTTGCTTCTCTGTGACACATACCTATCTTTGCCTAATCATTTGGCTCCAAATAGAAGCACGGGCAAATGAGAGCAGATCTAAGCGTCTGTTGTTTCCTAGTTCAGGCTAACCAAAGCAGAGGACTGGGAGGGTTTTCCACTGGGCAGGTTCAAGGGAGTTGCTTGTGTTATGGGCAGGTAACTCTTTGATGGGAAAGGCACTTTGATGATGATGATATGATCCTCCACTGTTTGCCAGTGTCTGCAAAGTGCAACACGCCAGGCTGTGCAACTTAAGCGCTAAAAGCGACAGTTTCGAAGTCACCATAAGCTGGATTCAAATTTTGGCTTGATCACCACAGGGTGAGCTAGTAAATATTTTAGGCTCTGCGGGCCATATGGTCTCAGTCACAGCTATTCAACCCTGCAGTTGTAGTTAAAACGAGCCCTAGATAGTACATAAATAAAAGGGCTATGGCTGTGTTCTGATTAACTTTACTTATAAACGGGTGGTGGGCCCGATTTGTCTGTGACGGTAGATTGCCCACCCCTGCTTATAGGAGCTTGCACTATTAAAGTACTTTAATTTCCTAAGTTTCTCTTGAGGATTACGAGGGATAGTGTATGTCATTAAACACTTACAGTGGGGTGCCTGGGTGGCTCAGCTGGTTGGTTGCCTGCCTTTAGCTCGGGTCATGATCCCAGGGTCCTGGGGTCAAGCCCTGCATTGGGTTCCTTGCTCGGCAGGGAGTCTGCTTGTCCCTCTTCTCCCCGATCTTGCTCTCTCTCTCTCATAAAATCTTAAAACAAACAAACAAACAAACAACTTACCGTGTGGTTGACATATGGTAAGCCCTTGAAAATAGTTGTTGCTGTTATTTATTACAAATATTGGATATCATATAATTGAAGACGCCATGGATTGTAAGGTGCGTCTGGGTTTCAGAGCTGTTAAAGGTGATAAAAGAAGTCTTAGACTTGATGAATTTTGGTCACAGTGATTAATTATAATATCCAGGTTACAGTTAGAATTTTAAGCTTGTTCTACCAGTGATAGTTTAAAGCCTTTCGTATAATACTTTTTTACAATGTTTTTCTTGTCAGAGACACATGTCACGAACTCCTGGGACATGTTCCACTACTTGCGGATCCTAAGTTTGCTCAGTTTTCACAAGAAATAGGCCTGGCCTCTCTGGGAGCATCCGATGAAGATGTTCAGAAACTAGCCACCGTGAGTTCATTTTCAATTTAAAACACTGCCTTATTTATGTCTAGTTGTAAGGTAAAGCAAGCTTTAGAGTTATTGACAAGGAATTAGAAGGCAAATATTCCAGAGAGGGTGTGGTGACTTCACTGTTTCCCATGTTGTGTTCTTTTGAAGAAAAATGTGTTCTTAGCTTATTAACTATTAAAATATTTGTATTTTATCCTTCTTGTTCAAAGATTGGCTACACATTAAATTTTTTTGAGGATTTTATTTATTAATTTGTCAGAGAGAGAGTGTGAGTGTGTATGCAATCAGGGGGAGTGGCAGGCAGAGGGAGAAACAGACTCCCCACCGAGCAGGGAGCCCAACTGGGGGTTCCATCACAGGACCCTGGGATCATGACCTGAGCTGAAGGCAGACGCTTAATTGACTGAGCCACGTAGGTGTCTCTAGATGGTGAAATTTAGGCTTGCAGGTCATAAGGTCTCTGTCATAACACTTAGTTCAGTTGCCATGGGGCAAAAGCAGCCGTGGACAACATGGAAATGAACGAGTGTGGCTGTGTTCCAATAAAACTTTATTTATTAGAGCCGGCAGTGGGCCAGATTTGGCTTGTGTGCTGAAATTCTTTGACTCTTGTTCTAGTTCAGTGTTTATTTTCTAGAGACATCAGGAAAAATAATATATGCATTTATGGAAAAGCAGGGGTTGTGCTTGCGGTTATTTCTGATTAGTCAATCGGGATGTGGTCAGACACGATGTGAGTCAGCTATAAGAAGTTGAAGCTAAGCAATTACTGGAAGTACAAAACCAGAAGGTTTGAGAGCTCCCATGTTCTCAACAACAAACAGTATGAGAGGAGACGTGTCCAGTTGGTGGCTTCCTTTAAGATGCTCAAAGCCAAGTCTAGCAAACTCATTATCCTTACCTTCACCCCATTTCAAAGAGTCCAGGGTGAGAAAGAGCAGCTTCACCCAACTCATTTACGGGGCCCAGTCCATTTGCCTAAATGAACAAAGCTTCTAGAACCTTAAGTTGTGTGTATTTGACACAGACACTCATTGATGGCATATTAATGCCAGGGAGATTCTTCTCTCCCACCGAGAAACAAGTGTTCTCTTAGAATTCTTTCTTTCCTTCTTTTTTTATTTTTAAAGATTTTATTTATTTATCTGAGAGAGAGATAGAGAGAGAGAGAGCACGTACGAGTGAGGGGGAGATAAGGAGAAGCAGGCTCCCCGCTGAGCAGAGAGCCCAGTGTGGGGCTGGATCCCAGGACCCCGGGATCATGACCCGAGCCGAAGGCAGAGGCTTAACCAACTAGGCACCGAGGTGTCCCTCTCCCAGATTTCTTAAGACACATAAGCCCTTTCAGTTTATCTTTTGCTTCCTAGTTTTTTCAGAGGTATAAGAAATGAGAAATATTTTTCTAGCACAAGAGAAAGAGCAGTGCAAAAGCCATGCTGTTAGTGTTGGCAGCGTAGAGATGAATAGCTAGCGGGGTTAGTAGGGGCTCCGGGGAGCTTGGGAGAGCCTACAGCAGAAGGCCGGTCTTCAGGTCTCATTCACAGCTGCCAGACCGGAGCTCAGGCCTTTGTGTTGCCAGATCTCCACATTTTTGAGAGAGACTGGAAATCTAGATTTCTAAATGAATTTAAATGATTTTTAAATTTTGGCTCATAAAAAACATGATGAGCTGAGGAAAATATATTTGCAGACTGAATCGGGATCTTGACTTCCAATTTGCAACCTCTGCCCGAGGGATTGTGTCTCATGTATATTGGCTATCTATTACTGCATAACAAATAACTCTAAAACTTAGTGGCTGGAAACAGCGAACATTTATTATCTCATAGTTTCTGGGTTTGGAAATTTGAAAGCAACTTAGCTGAGTGGTTCTGGCTCAGGGACTCATCCAGTGGTTTCTGTCAAGATGTGGGCTGGTGGGAGGGATGCCTGGGTGGCTCAGTCCGTTAAGCTTCTGCCTTTGGCTCAGGTCATGATCCCAGGGTCCTGAGATCGAGCCCCATATCAGGCTCTTTGCTCACCAGGGAACCTCCTTCTCCCCTGCCTGCTGCTCCCCCTGTTGTGTTTGCTTTCTCCTTCTCTCTCTCTCTCTCTTTTGTCAAATAAATAAATAAAAATCTTAAAAAAAAAAGATGTAACCTGGGTCTGCAGTTGTCTGAAGATTTAAGAATCTTCTGCCAAGATAGTTCACTCATGTGGCCATTGGCAAATCACTTCCTCTAGAGCAAGTAATGAGGGAGTTGGGGGTGGGGAAGAGAAGAGAGAGACCGAGGGAAGGAAGTTGTTATGACTTCTGTGACGTGATCACACGTTGTTCATGTCATCCGTACTGTGCTTATGAGAAGGGACTCCCTCTAGCCCATATTCAAGGGGAGGGAAATTAGTCTCCACCTTTTGGAGAAAGGAGTGTGAGAGTATTTGTAGACCTATTTTAAAACCAGCACACCGCTGAGTTCTGTTATTTCATTCTCAAACCTTGGCTCTGCCTTTAATCTCCACATTTTAAGAACCTTTTCCGTGCCTTGGAAATTTCCCTTGCAACTTTCTGGTTTCAGGCTTTGACCCCCTACAGCTTGTACTCTTCATCAGGGATACATGTATTGCTTACTTGTCTGACTCTGAACAGTCACCAATTGGGGTTCAACTCTGCCAGGCTGTGTGTGTGTGTGTGTGTGTGTGTGTGTCCGTCCAAAGAGAGGAGGAGAAGGAATAAGGGAGGACTTCATGGATGTGAATGTAGGCGGATCCTAGCAAGTGATCTTATTCCTTTCGTAAAAGCAGTGACAAGAAAGTAGTTTTATTGGGCCTTATTTTTACACTCCAACAAATGATACTTAAGTCCATCATTTAAACTAACATTCACCAAGAATATAACATGGGCCTCACATCTGGAAAATTTATAGCCTATATCGGTAAAACTAAAACTTTTCACAGGAGAGAAAGTTGGTGCAGAATCTTGAAAGATGACCAAGTCAGCCAAGTGGCAAAGGGAGAAAGAGGACTGGAGGGACAGTTTCAGCCAGAGTAAGAAATCTCTCTGGTTTGGGGGTCTGACGGTAAATTCCCACTCACCACTTTACAGGGCCATGCTGAAAACAAGGATTGCCTTTTGTATTAGTTTTCTATCACTACCATTAACAACTTACAGGTAACTTAAAACATCACAAATTTGTTTTATTACAGTTTCATAAGCTTAGAAGTCTGAGCTACAATTAAGGTGTGAGCAGGGCTGTGTTCCTCTCTGGAGGCCCCTTAGGGAGAATTTGTTTCTTTGCTTCTCTCAGCATCTAGAGGCTGCCTGCATTCCTTGGCTCGTGGCCTCTTCCTCTGTCTTCAAGCCACCAATGTTGCATCTCTCTGATCTTTCTTCCACTGTCACATCTTTCTTCACTGGCTAAAGTTGGGAAAGGTTTTTTGCTTTAAAGGACTTACGTGATTAGATTGGACCTCCCTTGGATAATTCACAATTACCTCCCCATTTCAAGGTCCGTTTTCTTTCTTTCTTTCTTTTTTTTAAATATTTTTATTTATCCATTTGACAGACAGAGATCACAAGTAGGCAGAGAGGCAGGCAGAGAGAGGAGGAAGCAGGTTCCCTGCTGAGCAGAGAGTCCGATTCGGGGCTCGATCCCAGGACCCTGGGATCATGACCCAAGCCGAAGGCAGAGGCTTTAACCCAGTGAGCCACCCAGGCGCCCCCAAGGTCCATATTCTTAACTATATCTGGAAAGAGAGTTCTAAGGATGAAAGATATTCTAGGGATGAAGGCAGGACATCTTTTGGGGGAGGGCATTATTCTTTGTTTCTATTCTTACACTGGCAAGAAAGAACAAACACTTGTACCTTGAAACCTGTTCTGCTAGGAGGAGTACATTTGTAGTATGAATAAGTTTTCTTTTGGAACTTAAATTCCTTAGCATAATTCCAGTACCATTGGCTATGGATTGACCTAGCTCCAACAGCCAAAAATGCTTCCATCTGTTAGAGATCATTAGGTCATTAATCATGTCTCTCTCTCTCTCTCTCTCTCAGTTTTTTCATTGCCTTCCAATCAATGGTTAGTCTTTAAATGACTAAAGAGCCCTAGGTACCATGAGGTAGGAATAGGAAAAGGACAAAAAGGTAGTACTTGCATCAAGGAACACATGACCTTGTACACAAAAATATGGAAAACCCAGAGTCAGTGTCAGCCTTTTTCTTTTTAAGGTTTAATTAACTAATTAAGAGAGTGCAAGCAGGGGGAGGGACAGAGGCAGAGGGGGAGAGAGAATCTCAAGCAGACTCTGAGTTGAGCATGGAGCTCGACATGGGGTTTGATTCTGTGACCCTGAGATCATGACCTGAGCCAAAACCCAGAGTCAGATGCCCAACCAACTGAGCCACCCAGGCGCCCCCAGCTTTTAGTAAGAGAGCTATGCAGAAGTGGATTTAAGGTGAATCTTACGAATGTGTTTGAGTTCTGAGTTCAGTGGTGGAGACTGGGATTCAGAATTGGGAGCAGGGGCCAGCAGACAGATTCATTTGTATGTAAGAAGTAACTGGTGGGGTGCCTGCTTGGCTCAGTGGGTTGAGCCTCTGCCTTCAGCTCGGGTCATGATCTCAGGGTCCTGGGATCGAGCCTCAGCATGGGGCTCTCTGCTAGGCGGGGAACCTGCTTCCCCTCTCTCTCTGCCTGCCTCTCTGCTTGTGATCTCTCTCTTTCTCTGTCAAATAAATAAATAAAATCTTAAAAAAAAAAGTAACTGGTGACAAGTTAAGGAGGATCAAGTGTCCCCCAAGGGAGCCTGCCTGCCTGGAATCTTGCAGTAGCTTTGACAGTTAAACAAGCAAACAAACAAACGAACGAACAGACCCAAGTGAGTATAAACTTGTAAAAGACCTTAACACTAAAGATTCTGAATCTCTTTTAAACACAGGGGAGAGTTGGGGGGGGGGGGGCGCTCATCACAGTTTTGCCTGATCCACTCAATCCTCTTTTGCCAGTATTGTCTGAGCAGTCCCCACCCCAACTCCCCGAGAGTTCCTGCCTCTCCCAAGCCTTGCAGTTCCGGTTCTTCTAGTTCCTTCCGGTTTTATAGACTGCACATTTACTTTGAAAAGTGGTTTGCAGGCCGAAGAGAAATTTGAAAGCTTTATTCTGTGTGATGTGGGGAGTATGGATGGGAAACTCACAGGGTGAGGAGGCTAGGGAGATTTTCCCTGAAAAACTACTAAAACTCCTCTTGAATTCTGAAACCACATCCCGTCTCTCAGTGAAAAAGTGAATGGAAAACTACTGGAAGGTGGTTTTGAAAGAAAACACAGATTCCAGCTAGACAATTGCAAAGTAACCCCTGAGATAAATAACCTATCAGATGACTGTATATTAATGACCCTCAAGCCATATAGTGTGGCTAAAAGCCCAGTTTAGTGTCCCAGCTACGAAGACTAAGAGATCAGGGGCTAACTAAGGCCTTGCTGGGAAGTGTGGAAAGTCCAGTGGTGGGGGGATGGTGATGGTTGGCAAGGCCTCATAGCTGTCCAGATGAGAAATGGAGGTGTTACTAGCTGATTTCCTCAAAGTTGTTCCCATTAAGTCCCCTGAAGAAGTACTGGAGTAAAATGAGAGATGAGATGTACCAAAGGAGAAAAATCCATAGAGAGGACAAATGGAAAACCACGGAAATTAGTATTTATGCAGTGCAGTGAGACAGGCTGTATTATTCTTTTCCTCTAGGTGAGATTTATATTATTAATGACTCTGTTTAGGTAGTGCCTGCTTTTCCTTGCTGAGTGAATTTAAGTGCTTATAAAACAGAGAGTTACGCCTGTGAAGGCAGATGCTTGAGAACTTTCTGTGATGTGCTATCAACAAGTCCACCCAAGGAAGAAAGCAACGTCCACTAGGACGGATCGGCCCCACTACACTCTGTCTTGTCAGAGCCGCTTTTGGACTCCTGGGTTTGGTTTCAGAGGGACCAGGCTATTGCCTATCACTAGAGTGCTTCTTCTTGCTATATTTCTGCATGATATTTATTTTGACATTTCCGTAATGCTCAGTGTTGAGAATGAAGCCATCTCTGCTGTTTCTGCGAGCAGTGGTTTCTGTGCTCGGAGAGCCGTTTAAATGAAACTCTTCTGTATCTGGAGAAATTGATGATGATGCTTAGTAAATGTATTTCAAATGCGTTGTTATACCTGTAAATAATTTGCCCTCTGGTGGATAATGAATAAGGCCACTGGTTTTGGCAGCTGCACTCTTTTTTTATACTTGTCATAGCTGTCCAGGGTCTGCGTATGGTAGATATGCAAAAATATTCCCAATAAGGGCTCCTTCGAGTGTGCTATATTTCGAGGCAAGCCATTTCCCACAGTAGTGCTGGCTTAAGTGGATATAACAGATTAGTGCCTTCTTCAAGGGATGTAAACTTCTATGGCTTCAGGGGCCAGCTAGGTAGCAAACATGTGTGAAACAGCCTGGTACACGATAATAAGGAGGATAGGAGCCTGTGGAGAACCGGAGTACACACATTACACCTAAAGGCCTTCAAATCCAGAAATTAAAAACAAAACAAAATGTTCTTCAGCTGCACACCAGGTCTGCAAGGCGGAAGAGAACTACAGACTCTCAGCTTCCAGCCCTTGTATCTGAAGTTAGATGATACATTAAACCTACCATCCTTGAGGGACAAACCCATGCTAGACGGATCTCTCTGTCAGAGCGGATGTTCTTAATTACCGTTTGCTGACGATTTTTCCCAAGGAAGGGTGGCTGTTGTGGTGTTCACTGGAGATAAGTATTCCTTCTCTGTCAAGAGATGACTGGGTTTGAATTAAACTGGCAACAGTTACAAGCCTGCGTGTCAAAGGTTTATCTAACTCATTAATGAGGGAAAAGCAGGATGATAAATTGGGGGGGGGGCTGAGATCATGTCATCCCCGAAAGAGAATTCTGGAATAGGTGCAAAATGGTTTATATTCTACAGGGCAGCACCACCCTGCCCCCCGCCTCGCCCCCTACCCCGCCCATAACCTTAAGGGTGTCTTTCCTACCGGGCAGAAAACATGTCTACTAGACAAAAACAACTTGCTCTTTAGCCATCTTCGCAAGTGAACATCTAGCTTCACAACATCCGGGCCCCGATGAGTCAAAATCGGGAAGTCAGAAAAAGGTTATAGTCCCTAGATCAGTGCTGCTCAAACCATAATGTCTATAAAATAACCTACGGATCTTGCAAAGAGGCAGATTCTGATCAAATAGGTCTGGAATGGGGCCTGAGATCTGGCGTTTCTGACAAGATCCCATGCAATGTCAATGCAGCTAGTCTATTGACCTTCTAGACAGGTGACCTTCTACACAGGTGGGCCTGTTAGACAGTGCCTGAGTCTTGTCTTTCAAAAGGCACATGGTAATCTTCCAGTCCTATTTCCATATTTCAATACTTTTTCTATAAACTGGATTAATAGGGTATTGGCAGATAAATATTGTGTGGTAGGAGATACGTTTCTTTAAGACTTAGTATGGGCCTACACATGGGCTCTTGTATCAGTTAGAGCCATGTCATTGGTTCCATTTTGAGTGTCTGTGCTCAAACTCTCCTGCTGCCTGCTCTGTGGCCGTATGACTTATTTTATGGGAATGCACAAACAGTAACTTGCTGATGAAGTGAATTTAGGAACTGGCTCTGGAAAAATATTGATTTCTCTTCCCTCCAAATGCTGGGCAAGGTACAGGGGTGTCTCTCACCCAACGGTGCATCCCATCCTATGGTGCATCCCACGCTACCACGCAGATGGCTTCAATTCTGTCTATTCATTTCTCACGTCATAAAGGCATTCAAAGCAGACAAAGCTGTGTATCATTTGTGGAGAAAGCAATCAGTATGAGTACACCACAGATGTTTCCAAGCAGAATAAATCGGCCTCTGGCCTAGTTGGAATGTTCTCTCTACAGAGAGTTTTGGGTCATCCATTCTGTCGACCCTGAAACATGTTTACCTTCACTTTTGATTGAAGGTTCCTGTCACTGGGTCTTGGAAAGCTGATGAGCAAAGAGTCTTGGCCAAGGGTAATAAAAGAATCAGCGGTCTTTCCCAGGATGTGTTCCCAGAACATTAGTCTCAGGAAATGTTATTATGAGTTCTAGAAAAGAAGAGATCTATGAGTAAATATGTTTGGAAGCCACTGAGTCAAACAAAGAAAACAGCTTTGTTTGTAGAGTGTAGGACTCTTCAGAGACTTCAATGTGGTAATGTGCAGGGTGAATCTCCACAGGTAATAAAAAAACTATTTCTCCAAACTTACCATGTTTCATCCATTTTAAGAGGTCATTGGTTATAAAATATACCCTTAATTTAATAGTTTTTTTTTCTTTTAAGGGGAAAAAGGATTTAGTTAACAGTTTTTAACATTGTAAGATGAAGCTCCATTTTGGAAATGTAAAAATGTGAAAACAGTAAACTTGAGAATTAAGGAAGTACATTATATGGTTGCAGAAGTCTCTCTCTCTCTCTCTCTCTTTTTAAGATTTTATTTATTTATTTGACAGAGATCACAAGTAGGCAGAGAGGCAGGCAGAGAGAGAGGGGAAGCAAACTTCCTGTTGAGCAGAGAGTCTGATGCTGGGCTTGATCCCAGGACCATGAGATTATGACCTGAGCCAAAGACAGTGGCTTAACTCACTGAACCATCCAGCTGCCCCACATAAGTCTCTTTATGGAACGCATATTAGCATTCTAAGCTTTTAATATTCTAAGGAACAAAGTTTAGGAGATACAGGTCTAGAATGATTTTTGAAAGGGTAGAATTCATTGTGAACAGAGAACCGGTCACCAACTTAATTTCCTCCCCCCCCAGAATAAGATTGTCAGGAAATTAATAATATAAGGTTGTTTGTACTTTATCGAGAGAAATAATTTATTTGTTCCAAGTAAAAGAGTTTGCATTGATTGGGGCTTTTGATGGTCATGAATCAAGTGTGTTTGAATTTCCAGTTACAAACAGGACTTTCTCATGCTGAGAGTGGTAATGAAATATATAGTCGGTCTTAAACTAATAATTGGCTGTAATTCACACTAGAAGTATACTTGTAAAGGTAACCTTAGTTTATGAATTGCTAATTAATATTTTCCTACCTTCGGGAGGACATTAGCTTGTTTCCTGGCATCTAGTCTTTGACTACCTGGCTGGGAGGGGGAAACTTATGTATGCTTTTAAGAGACTTACGCCCAGTTCTAGTAGTTTCTGAAAATGGATGACATTAAAAATGACCATTTCAGTATCTCTACGGAAAGCTTGAAATAAGCCCCAGGCTTATTTCTTCCATGTAGAGTCTTTGAACTAGTTCAGCTGTTTGGATCATTTGATACAGAGCTGACAAAAAGCTGGAAGGAATGCACTTTTATACATTCTTAATTGAGATGTTTGGGTAGATGACCAGTGTGTGTGTGTTATTTCTAAGAGTAACTTAATTAAAAGCTAATAGTATCTATTCCAACTCATTACTTTCACTTCCATGTCTATGCATATAGAAAAATTGTAACACCTTGTAGGAACACTGTATTTCTTTGGCTGGCCCCATAAAACTTAACTTTCTGAGTGTTTTCCCTTGGTGTTCTTTTGCCTGGGCACGCTTCCTTCTGACCATAGCTCTCTTCTAGGAACTGGGAAGGTTATTTTCTCTCTCTGTGTATGTTATATATTCATCCTTGCCATTATGAGGGGGTCGCCATCTATTTATATTATGATGAGGACATCATTGTAATTTGGAATTAAAAAGTGAGCTCTAGGGACGCCTGGGTGGCTCAGTCAAGTGTCTGACTTCAGCTCAGGTCATGATCCCAGGGTTCTGGGATTGAGCCCTGCATCGGGCTCCCTGCTCCATAGGAAGTCTGCTTCTCCCACTCCTTAACCCCCTGGTAACCACCACTCTAGTCTCTGTTCCTATGAGTTTCACTTTTTTATATTCCATATGTAAGTGAGATCTTACTTATTTAACTTAGAATAATACCCTCTAGGTCCATCCATGTTCTTGCAAATGGCGGAATTTTCTTCTTCCTCAGGGCTGAATCATGTTCTGTTGAATACCACGTCTCTGTGCATTTACCCATAGATGCGCACTTAGGTTGTTTCTGTATCTTGGCTATTTTGAATACTGCTGCAGTAGGCATGGGGGCATAGATATCTTCTTCACGTGTCATCCTTGTGCTGGGGCCATGCTAATCTTCTCTTTATCGTTCCAATTTTAGTACATGTGCTGCCAAAGTGAGCACTAGATATCTTTTTTAATAGCCTATTTTCATTCCTTTTGGATATGAATTCAGAAGTAGGACTGTTCAATCCTATGGTAGCTCTGTTTTTTACTTTTTGAGGCAACTCCATACTACTTTCCATAGCGGCTGCACAAATTTACATTCTTAACAGGGCAAAAGAGTCCTGTTGTCTTCACCTGCTTGCCAACATTTGTTATCTCTTGTCTTCTCCTTCTTCTTCTTTTAATATTTTATTTATTTATTTGAGGGAGAGAGACAGATAGTGACAGAGATAGGGAGAGAGAGCACAAGCGGATGGGAGCGGGAGAAGACAGCTCCCCACCACGCAGGGAGCCCAACGTGGGACTCAATCCCAGGACCTTGGGATCATGACCTGAGCTGAAGGCAGATGCTTAGCGGACTGAGCCACCCAGGCGCCCCTCTCTCTTGTCTTCTTGCTATGAGTACCAGCTTGGTTACTTCCTAAACTTGTATTCTGGGACAAATTACATCACCACTTCGTGCCTCCAATGTCTTCTTTAAAGTGGTGATATTCTCCTACCACCTGAAACTGAATGAGGAGCAAATGAAATTAAATCCTTCTGTGATGTATATGGATGAGGTTATCTATGTCATACTCAGATATGAGGGTATTGATCCTACCTTTACCCAAGAAATCCTAACTGCACCAAAGGTTCTGTATTATTGATTTCCTAATTTTAGAGTCATTTTAAGGCCCTAAGTCCTACAGCTCTTCATCTAGAGATATCTTCTTCCTGTGATTCAAAAACCCTGACTTTGAACTCTTCTTTCTTTTTCTCCTCAAAGTAAGCTAGTATGCATTCATCAAGCACAGAAGATTTCTGCAGTCATTTTAATTTTCATAAAGATGTACAAAAGAGGGAGTTTTCTGGTTTAACTACAATGGAGTAGGCTCTCAAAGTCTTAGACTTGTATTAACAGAAATATCTGTGGTGTAATTCCATTTCTAGCAAAAGCAGGAAGAAGATGGCTGGGATTTTTTTTTTTTTTATGAGCTAGAATAGCAGAGGTAATATTATATCGAACTATAGGAATTTAATTACCCCATTCCACAAATGTAGTTTTCAAATAAAAGAGTCAAAAGGATTTTCGAAGCTATTCTTCTGAACTGTGATATAAAAACCCAGAACGCATTTAGTAGATGTAAAATGTATTACTGTACTTTATGAGCCACCACAATGAATGGAAACATGATGTGAGACCGAACACATGGTGATTAAAAATCTCTTTGTTTCCTTTGTAGAAATCTTGTAAGTTGCTTAGAGTTTTATATGCTTGTCACTGTAAAGATGGGCATTTCTGGAATATTTCCAATGAGTGGATTTCCTAGTTGGGAAAGGTTTTCCAGAGAAGGAAATGCTGTCATTTGAGGGTTTAAATCCGCAGTGGGTGTAAGTAAGAAATGCTAGAAGGGTGGAGGGGAATAAATCACCCACGGGGCCTCATCGCTGTTTTCAGGGCCTGCCAGTCTGTCCTTTAGAGTGTCCATAAACAATCATTCCCTCGGCGATGAAGGGAGGGCTGAGGCAGGGTGACCTGGGGACTCCTTGACAGAAAAGTCTTTACAAAAACTCTTTGTTTCTCTTCCTTCTGACAGAAGTGACATATATTCACTGTAGGAAAAAGAATGTTAAAAAATGGATAAGGAAGGGAGAGAGTGTACAGACCGTTTGTAATATCAGAGAAGCGATCACCGCTGTTAAGATTGGGTATATAGCCTTCTGGTTTTTCCGAAGTCGTTTTGCCACGCCAGATAGGAACTTAGGAAACGGAGTCGTGCCTTCGGAAAAAGGAGCAACGAGGTGTTCCTCCATTTATCAAACACCTGTGCTGTCAGGAGAGACTGTATCTTTTACATCTCCAGAAACAAGAATAATTTGGAAGTACTCTGGAAATATGGGGCTTATGACTTTTCACTCAGGTTAAGTTGCAGAGTATTTCCGTAGACATCCTCTATCGCTAATGAGCTTTGTTGGCTTTTCCTTTTTCTTTTATGTTGGAGAAAAAAGTTAGCGGATTCAACTTTTTAACTAAAAATTGGTTTCCGTCCATATTTTAAAAAAATGTTTTATTTATTTATTTGATACACAGAGAGAGATAGTGAGAGACTGCACGAGCTGGGGGAGTGGCAGGCAGGCAGGCAGAGGGAGAGGGAGAAACGGGCTCCCTGCTGAGCGAGGAGCCTGATGTGGGGCTCGATCCCAGGACCCCGGGATCATGACCTGAGCCAAAGGCAGACGCTTAACTGACTGAGCCACCCAGGAGCCCCTCCTCCTCCAATTTTAATCTTCATCAGTATCCTTCCCCTTAGCGCTTGATCTCAGAGAAGCATTCTGGTAGGGAGCACAAGGGAAAGCTGGAATAAAATAGAGTGAACCCCACCCTGTACAACACTATGTGGTTTTCCTTGAGCCAGTGCACCTTAGGGACCTGCTAGCAAGGCTGTCCTGTGAGTGGGTAATTCAGGGTGCAAGCTTTAGGATCAGATCACCTAGGTTCACATCCAGGCTCCGTCACTGGTTTGCTGGGCAATATTGGATAAGTTAATTAAACTTTCTGTGCCCTCGTTTCTTCATCTTTTAAAGTGAGAATAGAAATACTACTGAGTCTTGCAGAGCTGTTGAGGACTAATGCATTGCAAAGCTGCTTTAGCCCAGGGCCAGGTGTTCAATTCCTGCTAGCTAGCACATTCAACGTGACTCTACACTTAGATATCAAGGTGGCCATTGCGGTAAGACTCAAGGGCAGGAAGGGCCCCCCTGTGACCTTGAGTAATTGTCTACCTTGCAACAACTCAGGTTTTCCCTTCTGAAATGCAGACTATGCAGTTTAAATCACAAAGGGGTTTTAGATGGAGGTAGCATGCCACTTTGCAACGTAAAGCATTTTAACCATAAATAATAATGGTAAGCCCTCCCCTAAAAGATGTCAGGCTTCTCCCTGGAGGTGGGAGATGCCTCCCCAGAGTTAACAGCACACCTCCCCTGACTGAACCACGAGAAGGGCTGGTTGCAGGCAACAGCTTTGGAGAACAAATGAATAAATATTGTTGTGCCAGTGAAAGCACATGAAATATGAATTCCTGATTAAACTTTGCAAGCAGATTAGGAGTGATGCTGCTCATTGATACATGCTGCACTCCCTTAATAACTAAAGAAAGCAATAAATTTGGGGTTTCACATCTTGGCTGCTCCTCCCGATGAGTTCAAGTTTCTGAGAATGCATGCCAGGTGTTTGCAGCTTGGCTGTTTTGGCTGTAAGACCATTGCATTAACATAAAAGTATGCACAGAAGCTATTGGAAGAGTTCCAAAAGCTGTTGTTTGCTCTACTTTGGATACAGTTTGGATGTGTCTCTGTGTTTGTACACAGGAGTCCTATGTCGGTGTCTAATTAGCAAGGTTTAAAGGTTCTCTGTAATAAAATATGGGGAGATACCTTAAAATGGCATACTTTAGAAAAATTTAAATGTTCAGCGCTCCCAAAACCTTTTTTTTTTTTTTTGGGCTGTTCACCTTTTCCTCCCTCAACTCAAACGAAGAATATTTAGCTTCTCCAAGATAAAAGCCAAAGCTCTAATTGGTGAGAAAAGGGACATTGGATTCTGCTTCTTTGCAATGGTGTTTTAACCAAGGTGTGACCTTGCTGTATCCTACTAAACATTTCCACTACTCTGACGGAATCAATTGTGGCCCATTTATTTATTTATTCAGTAAACATTTGCTGAACATATATTATGTGTTAGGCAGTGGGGATTCTACTGGGAAGCAGGCAGACATGGTCCTGTTCCTGGGGAACTTAAGAGTCTAGTGAGGGATACACACAGTGAACAGGGATTTAAATATAACTTGGTAAGTTTGAAGAGAAGGAAAGGAGGGCACTTACTTCAGGTTGGGGATGATCAGGGGTGGTTTCTGAGGGGAAGACTTTCTCAGCAGTCAGGTAATTTTTTTATTTGCTGTTGTGAATACTTACTGATGGAAGAGATACTAGTACTTTAGGAAGCTTCTGCGTCTTAGTGGGTTGTCTGCATATCAGAAAGTTCCTCTGATTGAGTTTCAGGAACCGTTGACCTGTGATTAGGCCCACAGTTGCCTACCTGGAAGGAAATTTCTCTGTGGAGATAACTGTGTAGAATCAGAGCCCTGAGATGGGACGAGTCAGCCATGAAGACATCTGTGGTCTTCGCCTCAGAGCAGGGAAGCTTCGTCTGACTTACAGCTCTTGCATCACTTGAGCATTGGATGTGTGTATCCATTTGAGTCTCACAATGAGAATTCAGGATGGGCGGGACTCCTTTACCTCTGAACACAGTCCCTGGTGTCCACACAACTGGTGCTCAATTAAAATTTGGTGAGGAAAGGAATCCCCATTATACAGATGAATGAAGGGAGGTTCAGATAAGTGAAATAAATGACTTGTCCAAGACCATCCAGTAAAATAGGGCCAGGGTCTGAGCTACGAGACTGTTCGAGTCCCATCTAGTGCACCCAACGGTTTCTCAGGAGTTTAGGATGTCAGAGCAAGGTGTGACCAGGTGAGGCAGCAGAGACATGTGCTTGGTGTCCTGGAGGCAAGTTATTGTTACAGACTCAGGATTCAGGCCAATGTGGGGTGGTGTGGAGGGGATGGGGCAGGGAGTGGGGGTGGGGAATACATAGATATACAGCCTGCCCTTTAATTAAAGTTAAAAAGGGGTGTGCATTTACACATCAGAGGCTATCACACGAACATCCGGATTCCTAGCTTCTCTTAAAAAGACGAGAGTCTCCGGGAGTCTGACTGCTTTTACCCAAGGAGACAATTGGCCAGAGCGGGCTTGCTGTTCTGTTAGGAGGCGTACATGATCCTGAACTGAGAAGTAAAAGTTCATCTTCAGTCACCTGCTTGTCCCCCCACCTTTACGATTAGGGGAATCTACTGACTAGAGGAAGGCGAAGGAACAGAGGGATTGGTGCTCTGGGCACAATGTATTTTATGTCCTCGCCTAATGGATTGTAGTCTCAGGTCTCCCGAGCCGGGCTATTAGCAGTAACATTTCCCACTTGCAGGACTGAGAAGACTTGGCTTCCTGTAATGACTAGTTATGACTGTGCGCTCTTCTCTGGCTCTCGACAGGCGTGTGCTGTGTTTCTTGTGAGATTCTGGGGCCACTGAGGAGTTGAAGGCTCTTAGCCCAGTGCAAGCCATGGAAGGATGGCAGCAGGCAAGCTAGACAACTTTCCTGGCATATGCCATGCCCGGCTCTTAAGAACATCAATTCTAGGGGCCTGCAGCGTTCCATCACTGACAAGAGCGGGCAGACAGTGTGAAATTGTGGGCAAACGTCACTGACTTGGGGGGTTGGGCCCAACCGATTCCAATCCAGCTCTATCACCCCTACTTGCCCAGGTGTCGGTTTCCCCAGCTGTAAAATGGCGGATTTAGCACTGGCAAATAGTAAGAATTCAAGATACGTTAGTTATTCATTTTATTTTCTCCATGTTATGGACAACCTAAGACTCAGAAAGGCTAAATAACTTTCCTAAGGTCAAGTAAATGTCAGAGTCTGCCCTTGAAGCTTGATCTTTCACTGCAAAGTCAAAGTGCTCAAGCTACCATATTACATTACCGTCCCAGTGCCTGCCTCTCGGAGTTGTTGTGAGCACGATGTAATGTGCTTACTGCCATGGTAGAGAGTAGCTTTCAGTAATGGGCAGTGGTTATTACTAGGGAGAGGGGAGCTCAATTGAGCTGAAATGCTATCTGGAGGTTCAATTACCTGTAGACCCTCACTGTGACAGGGACTCCAATTCACAAGTAAATCTTCTCAGCCCCATTTACACATACAGATGGTTAGTGTCGACTCTGAGTGTGAGAAATGATGATGGTAGTGCTGACGGTTAGTGACTAGAAAAGAAACATGATTTCATTAATAAAAAACCTAAAATAGAAGATGGCTTGGTGCAGTGGAGGGGCGAGAATGGCTCTCCCCCCTAAACATACTTTTCTCGTCAGTTTTCAGACATAGACTCGTCTCTAGGATTTTGGGGCTTGCTTGGAAAGAAATAGGTGATCAAGTGTCAGCTCTTAGCCCTAATGTCTGGGAGGGTGTTGCTTTTAGTAATGCAGGGATAAAAATAAAATGACCCTCTAAAGGCAGCGGCGACTGCCCACAGCTTACTGGGGAGTTGGTAAAAACTTCATTTTTCATATTAGCCTCCGAGAGCTGACCTTTAAAATCTCCACATCTGGGGAGAATGTGTGATTTGATGCAGAACATTTTAGGACATGCCATAGGATGAATGGCTGAGAATGTGCTCATCAGTTTTCTTCTCCTTCGAGGAGCTCAGAATTGCTCAGGTTATAAAAGTCAGTTCTTGGACCCTTCCAAACCTATAGCGTTTCCTTAAATAGGTCTTCCGTGCAGGATAGGTGAAGCACACATATATAAATGGAATGCTGATCCGTGCAGCTGGTATGAAAATAATTCGGTGCGTGCCTGTGTGTCTGTCTGTTCTCAAGGTGAAGTACAGGCATTTCAAGGTGGCTAGTTGTATGGTAAGTTCAGTAGATGGTCATTTGGAAAAAAGATGGAATTGCTTTAAAAAGAGAGCCAAACTATGTGAACGGCTTTGTTGTGGAGATGTATTGAGACTCATGTACTACACCCAGGGTCCAAGGAGTAATGCTGCTGAATATAAGCCAGCTTTTGATTTGTGAAACTCAAAATACCTGTAGGTCTGGAGGGCATTAAAGAGAAGCCTAGTTTATATTCATAATACCTTTTATTTATTTTTTTTAAAGATTTTATTTATTTATTTGTCAGAGAGAGAGAGCGAGCACAGGCAGACAGAGTGGCAGGCAGAGGCAGAGGGAGAATCAGGCTCCCTGCCGAGCAAGGAGCCCGATGTGGGACTCGATCCCAGGACACCGGGATCATGACCTGAGCCGAAGGCAGCCGCTCAACCAACTGAGCCACCCAGGTGTCCCTATTCATAATACCTTTTAAAGAGCCACCAGAACTTTGTGGGAAACAGCACTGGATGGGTGGTCAATCTCACAAATTCATCTCCTGGAGAAAATAAGGTCTGTAGGATCTCATGTGTCATCATCTGCTAAAGGAAGGGCTGGGCAGTGATGCCAGAGAAATCCCTCATGGCTGCTACTTCTGAGCGGCCTGGGCCGTGAGGCCCCTCAGGGCCGGTGTCTGTCACAGTTGGACTCTCCCTACTCCGACAAAGCACATTCAGCGTTTTTCCTGGCGAGTCTCCCACTGCTGCAGGTTTCAGACTTGGCCAGCTCCAGAAGGCCTGTGAGTAGGACGGCCCCTCCCATCCTCGCTGGCTTGGAGGGCCATTGGCTGTTGTTGAAGAGCGGTCAGGGCTCAGGTCCACTTCTGAAGCTATAAGTGAAAATTGATGTGATCACTACTGTAGAAGGGTTTTCATCTTTACAGAAAAATCTATAATATTGGAGAATTTGCTGAGGGTAGAAGTTACTGCTTGGAAGATTAGCACTTACTCTGTTGCTTGGGCCACTGGGAAACTCTTCTTGTTTAACCATATCCTTCCTCCTTCAAAATTTGCTGAGAACCTACTACATGTCAGGCAGGATGCTAGAGATCAGATATTAAACAATAAGAACAACCAAAACAAGCCGGTCAGAGCCTAGTGGAGAGGACAGGCAAGAAGACTGGTGATTTCCACACAGACCCATCAGTGCCACACTGGGAGAGAGAAGAGAGCCGCCTACACCCAGCAGGAATTAGGCAGGGGAGCTGGACAATGACCAGAGCATTCCACGCAGAGGGAAGGCAGCGTGCAAAGGCTTAGATGGGAAGCTGAAGAGAGCATGGCCCATCTGCACAGCAGCAAATTGTTCCCTCAGGGATGGGCGATAGGGAGGAAGAAGGTTGAGAGATGAGGCTGGAGGAGGCAGGGGCTGGGTCAAAGAGGGTCTTTTTCTGCCATATGGAGAAGGAGTGTAATTGGTGAAGGTCTGTCATTGGGCCAGGACATGGCCACTGTGACCTGATATTTAGCTCTGGGGATAGAGAGTCTTAGACTGAATTTTGCCAGGGTTTCAGGGCTGGTCCAATTGCTCTGGAGGCTCTGATGTTAAGAGAATGCTCGCCATTTCTGTTAGTCCACGATACATCATTTCTTCTCCTTTGTTATAATTAAAAAAAAAATACCATTAAAGCCTGATGTAAAAATGAGTAAATGTGAAGTGATAAGTAAAGTGGCCTTCTCGGAAGTTGAAAATGCTCAGAGATAAGCTGAAGGACGGACAATAAAACTGAAATGGCCAGAAGGCTCTTAAACAAAATCATCCAATTGTTCTTGGAAGCAACCAGAAAGATTTGGGAAGCGGCAGTTAAGAAACGCATGGAAAAAATCCCAAAGAAAGCAGTGCTGCTGAAACCGCCCGTGCCGATGTGTTCTTCAATAAAGTTGTTTTCTGCTGACGCTTTTTCCCCCCTATGGATGTTCCTCTTATATTTGATGATCAATTTTCCACAAGGTTTGCTATAATGTTTCCTCAGAGCTTAGGTTTTTACATTTTAATTCATTCAATGGCATTTCTTAACCTAAGACAATATATGCCATTTCCACAACTCAGGATCACTGTTTTCTAGGTGACAAGGTGCTACTCAAATCCTCCTCTTTTTCTCCACTTGTTTTTGTCTGTCGTGATTTGAAGAGAACCCCTGGCGAAAGAAGCCGTCTCTGTTGGTTCAAGTGGAGCCTGTGATCTAGTACATTCCATAATTTGACTCACCTCTACCTTCCTTTGATGCTCATTTTGGGTTCCCAGAAGTCACCCCCCGACCCAGCCTCTTGATAAGACTCTTTCTGGTAACTTCCACACTTCCCAAAGCCCTTCTAAGATCCTATTAATCCTTCAAAGTGCAGTACAGACTTCATATTCTTTGTGCTCTGAGACAGATAAGCACAGTGCAGTTTCAAGACAGGGTGAATTTGCAGCAAGAGAAAAACAGCAGGTTTTCTTTAATTATTATTTTTATATTAATCTGGTCTCCCCAGCCATATTGCACATTTCTCGAGCACAGGGACCACATCTTTCCCTATTTTTGGAATCTCACCTGGAGTTTAGCACAGGAAAATTGAATAAATATCAACGCAGAAAGTGTGTCAGGATTAGGTTGTGTCTTGCCAAGAGCCACAGCGATGTTCATTTAGAAGCTTGTGGTAAAATGAGGGCAGAGATCAGGGTGTAGCTACCATCACACAAGGCATGAGGACAGTAGTCTTTGGAATCTGCAGAGCCACTGCGCCGCCCCCCACTCCCTCGAGGTCCGTGAACATGGGAGCAGCGGCTTCCTTCTGCCGGAGGGCCTTTGAGCTGTGCCTGAGCGCTTCGCTTCCAGAGCAGCTGTAACCCCAGGACTGCAGCTGACCAACGGATGGGTTCTAGCTCTCAGTTCCGAGTGTCTCTTACACTTGTGTGTTTTTTTTAAAAATTTTTTTAAAAGATTTTATTTGACAGAGATTACAAGTAGGCAGAGAGGCAGACAGAGAGAGAGGGGGAAGCAGGCTCCCTGCTGAGCAGAGAGCCCGATGCGGGGCTCGATCCCAGGACCCTGGGATCATGACCTGAGCCGAAGGCAGAGGCTTTAACCCACTGAGCCACCCAGGCGCCCCTTACACTTGTGTTTTACCCAGGACTAGTTGGGGCCAAATACCAAAGCACGAAAAACCCGCCTCTCAGCTGTCTCCTGAAACCGGGTCCCTGAGCCCTTCCCCACTCCGGACACCTTGCTCAGGGGACACCGCCCTGGGGTAGTCACAGCCTCCTAGTGGGATGTGGCTTTCTGCGCTACTCTGGGGAGTGTTTGCAGATTAAATGGTCAAAGAAACGACAACAGAAATGGAGATCTGGTGATTGGGGTGGGGGACACATTTCAGGGGCTTGAGCCTCTTCTGTGGCTGAAACAGTGCAGTCCCTGTGTTCACTTCTGATCGCCGATGGTGATTTGTATTGTCTCGACATTTCTGTCCCAAAGCTTCTGGCTCAGCTATCACACCTCATTCCAGTCCCAATCCTGTTGTCATTTGCAATTTAATTGAGATGAAGGGAATTGGGGTCAAAGGAGAGAAGTTACCTGCTGCTGCTTGTAAACTGAATTGTTGATGGAACTAAAATTCAAACCCCAGTAGCTGGGGCTGGGTGGGAGAGGGCTGGGTTTGAGGGGACCTGGCATGGTTCCACCTTTCAAGCAGTCCTCAAGTGTGTATTTTGATGTGCTACTTGTTTGAGCTAAGATGGGAAGATGTTAGAGAAAGCGCTGTGAATGGGGGGTTTAAAAAATTTTTTTTTGCACCTATTAGAGGTGCAGACCCCGATGTTAGAACATCTTTGAAGAGCATTCTTCCTTTATTCGTTTGTTAGGATCAAGACACCAAATAGAACAGATGCGTGCAACACTTGTACGAGAATGGGGTCCTGAGGTCCCAGCTCTATAGGCAGGCACTGAGTATTATGTGCCAGGTTATAGAGCAGTGGTGATGATGGTGTAGGGAGGGTGGGAGGGATGGAACCTAGGAGCTGGGGCAGTGTGGGAGTGGGGAACTTGGGGAGGGCAGGGTTATAGCTCTACACCCACTCTGGGATTTCATTATTTCAACAGCAGGAACTGCTGTGCCCTTGTGACTGGGTGACTGGCACCCTACATTCTCTAAGTGTGCTTTGATGGAGCAAAGTTGCTGGAGAAAGAACTTTGGATTTGAAGTTAGGAAATGAGCTTGATTCCTAGCTCTGCCTACTATGAGTTGTGGAATCTAGGAAAATCACTGGAATGTTGAGTCTCAGTCTTCCTATCTATAAAATGGGAACATGTAGTAATAACTGCTCTATCTCAAGTTACAGTAAGAGAACGAGTTTGTAGTAAAGTGAAATCCATGAGAATGCATCATTAAACTGGGACATCTTCTGGCTGAATTTCCTGTTATCTTGATGTTTTAGCATCACTGATGAACTGTTTAGTGACAACTTCAAGTATGGAAATGTTTAGGTTTGTATGCTCAAGTGTCAAATTTTATATTTTTGTGTTTTCTGAGTTGTTTGGTCTGAATTTTATGTATTTTTTCATGTTCTCCCATTATGTTAGGGTATGGGCTTAACACTACATAAGTAAACTTTGGACTGTGTACAAGATAAGGATAAATAAGATTTCAGTGAGGGCCTGAGATTCTTTTAGATGTAAAGTAATTCGAATTTAGCATGGAACTTTTTGTTATGTTTAGCACATCTCAGGGCTTTTCTAAACTTTCTTTGCTAGCTTCGTGCTTTGTGCCTGTGTCCTGGATATGTGGATAACTGAATTCAATATGTGGAAGGATATATGTGATTATTCAAAAATATATACTACCTGTATGTAAAGTTCAGATTTTTAGTCAAAGTGGTAGAGAAAATATATCATTTACTCCCTCCTTCAGGCACTTACTAAGTGATGTGTGGAAACCACTTTCCTGGAGAAAGTGAAAGAAGTAGACAACTGGGCTTCTTTCTAGAAGCTTGTGGGCACTCTTTCAATCTGATTTAAGAATACAGAATGACTCTCAGGAAGAGGAGATAGAATTATTTCAAGGGATGTAGGTAGTGGGGGGAAGTGGGAGGCAAAAGGGCCCTTTAAAAGGGCAATTGGAATACTAAATGTGTTTTTCATCAAGAGTTCTTTGAGGGGTTCCTGGATGGCTTAGTCCGTTAAGTGTCTGTCTACTGCTCAGGTCATAATCTCAGGTCCCGCAATGGGCTCCCTGCTCAACTGGGAGTCTGCTTCTCCCTCTCTGATTTCCCTCTCTCTCTCTCTCTCAAGTAAATAAAATTGTAAAAAGAAAAAAAAGAGTTCTTTGAAAAAGTTGTATTTCTCTTTCATTGGAATATGTGCCTTAGTAAAAGCTTCAGGTACCTAACACCAGACAGCAGAAAGATGTTGCAGCATTTGATTTTGGAAGTCACCATGTCAGGCCAGTGTATATTTGCTGGTCTGTCCAGTGTCTATGAACTTGGTTCCCTCAAGCTTGTACCATAGCCCGCTTGGCTAGACCTGATCTATTGAGAGAGTGGTGTACTACCAGTAGTGACCTGAAGATGGCAGCATTGGGTGCCCTATCTCATTTTCCTAAGCACCTGCTCTGCCTAGCACGTTCTGTAGCTCTGTTCCACAGCAGTGTTTGGATTTCAGATTGTCACTCAGACTTTTTTTCTGCTTAATGACTGCATGTATGTAAATTATTCTGCTTTTCTTCTGTGCAAGAGGTCCGCTCTATCACTCCTGTTTTGGTTATCAGCTAATGATTATGTGTAATTATATTCAAGTAAAATATTTAGAAATAATTACATATATTAGTGGTATGTAAAATTTGGAATTCATGAACATCAGCTTTGATGAAAGGAACCTTTTAATTGGGAGGTGATCATCTCACTATTATTTGTTTTTGTTTGAAACACATTAGTGGCCAAGAATCTGCAATTCTCCTTTACAGGTGTTCTTGTAACGTTCCTGTTGTTTTGTTTTTTGTATATATTTTTTTTTGTGTAGTTGTTGTTTTCATTTTGTTTTGCTAATAGGTAGGATATTTATTTGGCAAATCTCTAGGGAATATATTATAGGTCCACATCTGGAGAGTGCTCTGAGGAAAACAAATCGTATTTTCTTAAAATTTGGGGATGCAATTAGTTATCCTTTAATTCCAAAAGGTCTCCAAGGGGTCAGCCAGTCCAACTCTAAACAGGCTTTGCATTTAAAACCAGGCAGAAGAAAGATGCATTTGTCCTGGCTTCTCCCTCAGTGATCATGCCCAGGGCACTCTGTCTTGTGAGATCTCCACTAGTCTTGAAAACAGAAAAGAATTGTCCTGAGCACGTCCATAATTAAAATTTTGCCAACATCTGAGGTTCAGGTACATTTTGCCATTTCTCTTTATCTGTTAGCCACACATGGAGTTGCAAATGGAAAACTGTCTTAAAGCCAAAGGTCTAATTCTCTCAGGGTAGGAGGCTGTAGAAGTTAGCATGTAGGCTTTCCTTGGTTGAGGACAACAGAGTAAAAGAGCAGATGCAGCTTTGTAAGGTCAAAGTTTCTGGAAGGACTCCCAGACGAGGTATGGGGCCAGAGAGCATTCTGAATAATGCGAAGAAAGATTCACAGTGGCTCTTTCCTCTGAGCTTGCCCTGATTCTAGAAGCACATGGACCAAAGACACATGGATAGATGTAACTTTGAACCTTTAGTTGAGTTGATACAGACCTTTAAATTCCTGTTTTAAAATAGGTTAGGGATGCCAGATCTATGTGAAGACCATGCGTGTGGCTCACCAGACATTCTTAGGGGCTCTCTCAGCCTGTTTTGATTTAGATCACTCTGTATGCACTGATGTAGCATAAGGAAACTTAAAAATGCCCTTACTAGGCTGACCTGAATTCTCCTGTAGCTGGCTCCCGATGGGTATTTTGGAGGTTTTTGAACATGACAGCTCTCTCTCTTTCTCTCTTTTTTTCTTTCTTCTTCTTCTTCTTTTTTTTTTCTTTTTACAAACTCTTCTGTATTTAATGTTACGCCTCCAAGGGTTATACCTCATGCACTATAAATGGAATATATATTAGGGAAATCAACCAAAAACACACTAAGAAGTTGCCATGAAACTCTAGTTTTCCTCTTTTAGACTTTTATTTCTCCATTTTGGTGGGGAGAATCATGCATCTATTAATCTTTTATCTAGAAACTTTCCAATGTGACTGAGGTCGAGCTCTTTCAGATTTGGAGCTCTGGATCTCTTAAATGTCACCATCTAGACTTGTCCTGGGGTAAATCACTTTATCTCCTTAAACCTGAATTTTCCTTTTGGTGAAATGGGAGGTTGAACTTCCAGAGCTCTAGTTCTATGACAGTATAATCACTTCTCTTCATTGTGCCCAGGATTGTGCAAGATTTTTTTGGAGGATGGGTGTGCCTGAGGGGCTCTGTCGGTTAAGCCTCTGACTCTTGATTTCAGCTCAGGTCTTGATCTCAGGGTTGTGAGTTCAAGCCTCGTGTTGGGCTCCTCACTGGCCATGGAGCCTATTTAAAAAATAAAAACATTATATATATATGTATATATATATATGTATATAAATTTGGGGTGGGGGAGACAGACTTGAGGGCTGTATTTTAACTTTTCGACACATACTCAGATCTCTTATTTTGGTTCTTCTGCTGAGGTCTCTGTGATACTGACTTCTCCCCAAGCCCTGCTCCCCCTGGCCCAAGTCCTTTTCTGAGTCACTCACCTCCTAGTTCCTTGGCTGCCTCTGCCTCCTCACTGATCTCTCTGCTTCTACTCTTGCCCCACCAATGGTCTGTTCTGTACCCAGCACCGGCACAATCTTCTGAAATGAAATCAGAACATGTCTGTCTCTTGCCTGAAACCCCTCCCATGACTTCCCACTGTCCTTAGCAATACAAATCTGTTCCTGCCTTTGCACCTGCCTCCTGCTGGGAATGCTCTTTCTCGAAGATCTTGCACAAAGGGCTGCTTCTCAAGTGGGTTGTGGCTCAAATATCACTCCCTCAGAGAGGCCTTCCTTGACCACTTCGTCTAAAGCAGTCATCTCTACTGCTTAATACCAGACACATTATTGGATTTATTATTTATATAGCATATCCCACCTGCAACTATCCTGTATATCGATTTTTGTTGTTGTTATATATCATCCCAGTAGCGAATAGGCTTCATGGGATTAAAGACTTTGTTGCTGTGTGCATTGCATATCCTTAGCAGCTAAAGTAAATTCTGGAATATAATAGGTGCTCAAGGAGTGTTTATAGAATGAATGAATGAATGGATGTCATGGGTAGAAAAACTACATGCCAGAGAGGTTATGGTCACAGAGCTAATTAGAAGCAGGGCCAAAGAAGACATGAATAGACATTTCTCTAAAGAAGACATCCAGATGGCCAACAGACACATGAAAAAGTGCTCCACATCACTCGGCATCAGGGAAATACCCATCAAAACCACAATGAGATACCACCTCACACCAGTCAGAATGGCTAAAATTAACAAGTCAGGAAATGACAGATGCTGGCGAGGATGCGGAGAAAGAGGAACCCTCCTGCACTGTTGGTGGGAACACAGACTGGTGCAACCGCTCTGGAAAACAGTAGGGAGGTTCCTCAAAAAGTTAGAAATAGAGCTACCCTGTGACCCAGCAAATTGCACTAGTAGGTATTTACCCACAGGATGCAAACGTAGTGATCCGAAGGGGCACCTGCATCCCAATGTTTATAGCAGCAACGTCCACAATAGCCAAACCATTGGAATGAGCCCAGATATCTGTCAACAGATATATGGATAAAGAAGATGTGGTATGTATACACAGACACACAGACACACACACACACACAGACACACACAGACACACACAGACACACACACAGACACACACACCTGGAACATTCCTCAGCCATCAAAAAGAATGAAATCTTACCATTTGCAACAACATGGAACTAGAGGGCATTAGGCTAAGTGAAACAAGTCAGTCAGAGAAAGACAAATATCATGTGATTTCACTCATACGTGGAATTTAAGAAACAAAACAGAGGAGCATAGGGGAAAGAAGGGAAAAATAAAGTAAGGCAAAATCAGAGAGGGAGACAAACCATGAAACTCTTAACTGTATGGAACAAACTGAATGTGGCTGGGTGATGGACATTAAGGGGGACATGGGATGTAATGAGCCCTGGGTTTTATATACAACTGATGAATCACTAAACTTGACACCTGAAACTAGTAATACACTATGTGTTAATTAATAGAAAAAAAAAAAAAAAAGAAGCAGGGCCAAGACTAGAGCTCAGGCCCCTTCCTGTCTTTCCTCCTGGTCACACTGCCACACAGCAAACCTGACTTGGAGATAATTCTCTCATTTGCTAGTTATTCACCAACTATTTATTGCTCCCTTATTATGTTTCAGACACAATTCTGTATCAGTGGTTCTCAGGCAGAAGAGATGTTGGTCCCCTGCGAACATTTTTCAATGTCTAGAGACATTTTTAGCTGTTACAAGCAGGGTGGGGGCTGCTGCAGGCCTCTCGTCGGTGGAGGTCAGGGGTGCTGTCCTACAAAGCACAGAGTTTAGGGTGAGGAGACACATGACTATGGGGAGCATACATATGGAAATTAAAGACCATGTCAAAAAGAGGGTATGGTGGAAAAGAGAGAAAAGTCAGAACAGGGTAAGCGGGAGAGCTGGCAGGCATTGTAGGTGCTGATGGGGGTAGGAAGGACTCTAATTTTAGCCTTCTGCAGAGGTTAATCAGGAAAGGAAATTTTCCTCGAGAGGTTGAGCGCCATGACCTGCAAGGACCAGTCCTTCGGGGTCAACCCACTTGACCTCCCAGATCATCCCCACACCTAAAAAGTATAAAACCCTTCTGAACCAGGGGACATCTCAACTTCCAAATGAAAATAGAGCAAACTGCTGTGGGCCAGAAATAATCACCATTTTCCACTTTCCAGGGGTGTGTAAATTCTTCCTTCTCAACACTGTCAGGGCTCTGTCGTCACTCATGCAGGACAGTGTTAATTTGATGCAATTTGTATTGCTCATTGTCAACTTCTCACTTTTCTCTCGGGCAAGAGTAGTGTGATTTCAGCCTCTCTCAAGAGCATCTTGAGATTTTTGGTTGTACAGAGGTTTCTGTCTGTCTAGGTTGGTTTCCTAAAATCAACAGAAACAGTTATAGATTTCAGTGTCTTTTTTTTTTAAAGACTTTATTTATTTATTTGACAGACAGAGACCACAAGTAGGCAAGAGAGGCAGGCAGAGCGAGAGGAGGAAGCAGGCTCCCTGCTGAGCAGAGAGCCCAATGCGGGGCTCCATCCCAGGACCCTGGGATCATGACCTGAGCTGACGGCAGAGGCTTTAACCCACTGAACCACCCAGGCGCCCCTAGATTTCAATGTCTTGGGAAAGCTGTGGTAGTTGATGCTGGCAAAACTCAGTCAATGAAGTGGTTCTTACTCTATATAATTTTTTTACACACACACATATACATATACATGTATCTATGTGTGTAGCATACATAGATACACATGTAAGATCTTGCTAAAAAAATCATACTAAAAATTTTGGTTGGGTAACTTGGTAAGTGTGTACTTGCTCTTTTGGTCTCATTCTTGTTTCTTTACCATAGTTCTTTACCAAGCATTGACACCTGGTAGGTACTCACCAAATGCTTGCTGAATGAATAAACAAACTGCAAAAATCAGTTTGGAATTACTGGGTTCCAAGTTATTTTTCCACATTTCCATGAACTGTGTTTATGTCAGCTGAAACACAACTTGGTAAACACAGTAACATGTTCTTTTTTTTTTTTTTTTTTAAGATTAATTTATTTATTTTAGAGAGATAGAGAGTGTAAGTGGGAGGATCGGCAGAGGGAGAGAATATCCAAGCAGACTCCTGCTGAGCATGGAGCCCCGTGCACTGATTGATCCCATGACCCATGAGATCAGGACCTGAGCCAAAACCAAGAGTCAGATGCTTAACAGACTGAGCCACCCAGGTGCCCCAACAGTAGCATATTCTTACGGTGTTATGACTGTGACATATTCATTCATTTCTAAGTCTGTGATTTTTAAAAAATTATTGCTTTGGGATATGATTTGACTTATGGGGTTTCTGAATCTGCTAAGCATAAATCTCTTAGTAATTAATACATTTTCCATATACATTTAGCCTAGGGAGGGATTATTAAGCAAGGGAATAGATTACAATGAATGTTCTTAATTCAAATGTGTTTAAATTGACACTGTTGAAGAAATTATGCCCAGTGCACCATTTTATTTTGGGTGCCATTTTATTCTATAGAAGAAAAATGTTGACCAGTTCACTGGATGTATGTCCATGTTTTTTTCTTTTTTTTTTTTCAGTGCTATTTTTTCACAATCGAGTTTGGCCTTTGCAAGCAAGAAGGGCAACTGCGAGCATATGGAGCAGGACTCCTTTCCTCCATTGGAGAATTAAAGGTATGAAGCTGTGAATGAAAACATCCTTCCCAGGCAAACTGGTTCAAGGTCATGGAAATATTGACTTGTTTGTCTGAGCAGTTCTACTCGTAGGTACCCCATAAATATTTAATACAGAGGATTTGGCACCTCGAATATGGGTACTGACCTAACTTTTTGCACTTCTGAAAATGGGTCATGCCTTTCTAGGTTCATGGTGTGACTCAAATGGTTGAGCAGCCATGTGCACAGATCAACAGGAAAGACAAATTATGCTCAAATGTTGGGTAACATATGACTGACCTAAATTTAGTGCTGAAAAGTGGGCAGCCAAGTTAGCAGTGATCCTCCTGATTGAAATTTCCTTGCAAGGATATCTTGGGTATTTTCACTTCTGTTATCCCCGTGGCTCCCATGGATACCCTAGAATTTACTCCTCCAATGGGAATTTGAGATTATTTTAGCCTCTTCAAAATTAATGTGTATTAAAACATTTATGGACATATGCAATTTGGAAAAAAAAACCCTAAATAAACCTACATTTAGAGAGGTAGCTAATATGTATAGTAATGCCTAAGGAATGCTATTTTTTTTTTTTTTTTTGTCTTAAAAGATAGTAAAGGGATGCCTGGGTGGCTCAGTTGGTTAAAATACAGTAAACTGGTCATTTATTCAGAAATGTTGGGGCCTGGATCATTTGATAATTTAAATATCCTGGTTACTTAAGAATTGCTGTCCATACCACGGGAGGATAACAAGTTTTGATGAATTTAGAATGCAATGTGATGTGTAATCTGGAAATGGTAGTAAACATAGTTTAATCTTTCTTTGATTACCCAGACTAAGATCAGGATCATTGACTACGCAGAGGTTGTTATTTGGGATATTGATTAACCTTATATAATATAGCTGGGAAATAGATGATTATTGGAACTTTTTGGTTTGTTTATATTCTTGAAAGGTACAGTGTAACTGTAGTCTTATTGAGTGCTCACTTTATGATTCCATTCATTCATTCATTAATTCCTCAAACATTTGATTGAGTACCTACTATGTGCCATGTACTGTGCCAGTCACTGGGGATGTAAATAATGAAGAAGGAGGAGGAGGAGAGAGAAGAGGAGGAGGGAGAGGAGAAGGAGAGGGAGAAGGCGAAGGAGAGGGAGAATAAGAAGAACAACCTGATGGTAACCTCGGTGGACACTTAAGCAGACCTCGATTAGCATTGTAGGTGCTTTAAACATATTAACTCACTTATTTCTCATAACAACCCCATGAGATAATCAGTATTATTATCACAGATGAGAAAACTGAAGCACAAAGACATTAAGGAGCTTGCCCAAGATCACATAGCTAATGAGTATTGGAGCTGGACCCAAGTCCAGGTGGCCTACCCTGCAGGATCCCAGCCTTTAACCAGTAGGCTGTACTGCCTGTGGTCCCTGTTATCAGAGGGTTTACTTTCTAGTGCAAGGGCTAAGCAGCCAACTAGATAATGCCGTGTGTGACACATGGGCCTCGCACTTACTAGATCATGCCTGGGAAGGCTCCTGACAAGGGCCTTGCTGCCCACGCTGACTCCTGAGGAGTGGAAAAGATGAATGAGGAGAGGAATGAGATGCACAGAACAGTTGAGTGGACGGCAGCATGTGTGCTCTTGTCAAATCCTGGCCTGTGTGGGGAGCTGCTGGAGGTCCATGTAGCTGGAATAGATGATAACATTTCACATGACAAAAGCCTGATGTAATGTGTTAATTTTTTTTTAAACAAAGTTCTGAATAGCAACAAAAAAGCCACTTAGGCGTTAATTTCAGTATAGTGGCCAAAGCCCACAGCAATAGCATGATGTCATATCCCTGGAAGACCCATGCCTTCTGTAGAATGCTTCTTGATTTCCATGAGGAAAGAATTAGAAAATGATTTAGCTCTTGAGCTACATCTATTTACATTCTCAGAAGGTTTATAAGTGATGCCAGAAACAAAAGAAACAAATCTCTCTCATTGCCCCGACTTTCGACAGGGTCCTCTAAACGGGTTAATGGGGCATGTATAGGCAGCATTGGGTTGAGTGTGTTGTTTTTGTTCCTATTGGTGTGGACAGAAATGCCTGGAAATGGAAATCAGCCAAGGCTACGTACACCAAAGGGCATTGTCTGCCGTGAATCTTGTTCTGGTCCATCACCTCTAGTCATTAGCATTCTTCCATTCTCAAACTTCTACACTCCAACTTCCCAGTGATTGCTACTTTGGACCATTTTTACAATTCAGAAATTCTTGCTATGAGAAGTATCTTCTGATTACTCACAGAGAATACATAACACAAGATGCTTCCCATACCCGCTTCCCTCTCCTCATCTCCGCTGTACTCTCTGCAAATGTCCAGAACCCTCTCACAGGTTCTGAGTACTTCTGTCTAACTTCTAATTGAACGGACACATGATAGTTCTGAACTCAGGATGGGGGATAGCTTAGTGATAGCATTATAAAAATTCCTGTGTAAAACACACTTAACAACTTCAAAAGGAGTTACCTTTTGCAGTGGAAGATCTCTTGTTTCAGACTGTAGCCTAAATGTAGGTCCCAGCTAAGCTGTGGGAGGTTTTGGTGTAATCTTTATTACTTTTACATAAATATCCATGATGCACCTTCTCTCCTTGAACACAACACTTTTTAGAATTTGTGCTTTAAGAGGCTAAATTTTCCTGGGCGTAGGTGTTGTGCTTCAGAGCTGACCAAGTATTCCCAAGGGGTGTATGTATAGTTTGGAGGATAACTTTCATTTTCCCTCTTATTTTTTCAATGATTACAATGCTTGTTTTTTGACAGTCTTTGGAGAGAGAAACTAAATATGGAAAAGCTTGTACAAGCTACATCTGATAGCCACAAAGACTTCTTTTAACCTCATCAGTGGCTGCCCTCTCTCTTCTCTGTTCTGTGATATATTTTTGGGAATTCTAAAAGTGTGTTTAGGTAGGGCCTCTACCATACCTTCATCACTCTGGGGAGCAGCCGATAATGAGCTAACTCATTTGGAAGTCTGACTTTAAAAAAAGGTTGAAAGTAGGATGATTGATTGGTGTTTATCCATAGTCCGTGTATGTCTTTCACACTTTTGCTATCTCAGAATTGACCCTACTATATTATGTCTCGTTTTTAAGTTTATTATTCACTCATTTATTCACTTTATTCAACAAACCCACAATTAAAGTTCTAATGTTTCAAGGAACTTGGAGTCTCTAGTAAGGAGATTCTAAGAAAGTGGTTGATAGGAGTTTCAGTCTGAATCTAAGTGTCATGGGCAAGCAACAGTGAAGTTTGTTCCTGGTGGTGGTAAGGAAATGATTGCTAACTGATGAAACGGCTGAGTCTTATCCTAAAAAGTTAATACATCTAAAAAGCAAAAAGGCAATTTCTCCTTTTTTTATGGGTAAAGGTAAAGTCTAGTTCTTTATTTCCTTAAGGGCATGGATTAGATTTTTTTGTAAACAGCCTTAGCACCTACCCCATAGTAGTTGCTGAAATAGTATATACAAACCCATCTGTTCTGCTTTTCAGGTTTTGACAAAGCTGATAGTTTTAAAATTTTTAATTATTATTATTTTTTCAGCTCTAGTTTTAGGATCTCCTTGCACAGTGACTTTATCATACTGCCTTTTTAGTAGACTAATTAGCATTCAAAGAACAGACTTTTGTTTATTACAGTCATTCATGTTTATAGCCATTTGCAGCAGCTCTGTCCAGTGGCTAGAATTCCCACTAGGCCCCTATAGAAGAGGCTGGAGGCACCTGCGGATCCTGGCTAGAGTTAGGACTCACCACTGCAGAGCTCTCCCACCTTTCCCCTGCACAGATGGCTCATACCTCCCTTCCCCACCCCACTCCTTTTCCTGAAACCAGCACTGTTAGTAAAGACAGAGCAAACTCTGGAGCATGGGGAGTTGGAAACAGGTCTTTAGCTTTTACAAAGAGATTGTTTGAAGAGGAGTTTTTTCCCCCTTATGCCTGCAGCTTATTCAAATTGTTGGAACTTGCAACACCACTGATTTAAAAAAAAAAAGGTGCAATGCCATTATCACCCGACTGAGCAATGGCAATGTTGATGGCACTTTGTACTTGGTTAGTAGGAGGGACGTTTGAGGGAAGTTCAAAAAATATTATCTACATGCATGCAAATGTACATATATAAATGTATATATTTGCTGTTCTGATGGGGGAAAAGAAGATTACAATGTGAATATGGGAGCGTTTGCAAATTCTTATTTAGAATCTAGGGCCCAAATTACCTCTAAACCTGACTTCACACTTGACTTTTTTTCCTAACTTAAACCAGTCCTAATATAGAGGGTGATGATCACAGGATTTACATGGAGAATAGTTGAGATAGTAACTCAGTGCCTGCAAAGGCAGGTGGTTGGGAGGAAGGAAGATTTTAAATTGAACTGAGGGTAGGCACTGTTGTAGTCTGAAACCTGGAAGCCTCATAGCTAGGGCCATGTTATTTTATCTGTGGGTTCTGGACCCCTGGGGGAGAAGAGCTGCACCAGTGGTGACAGGCGGAGTTGAATGTCATCATCTCCAGGCTGAACTGTCCACAATCACTTAGTATACCAGGCACTCCCTTGAGCCAGGTGCTTTGTATGCATTACCTCTTTTAATTCCTTTTTTTTCCTTTAAGAAGAATTACTTATTTGAGAGCGAGAGAGAGAAAGAGAGAGTGCAATTGGGGGGAGGGGCAGAGGGAGCCAGGGGGAGAGAAAGGCAGACTCCCTGTGGAGTGCAGGACTCCATGACCCATTCTCAATGACCTGAGCTGAAATCAAGAGTCGGCCACTCAACTGATGGAGCCACTCAGGCACCCCTCGTTTCTTACCACAACGCTGGCTTACAGATACTATTCGTATCCCCATTTCCAAGATGAATACTAGACTAGACTTACAGGGTGGGATAACTTGCCCAAAGTCATGCAGAAACTTTAGATAACAACTGGTTCTAGGCAACTTGAGGTTGTAAAAAGACTTTTGTATTTAAAAGGCTGGAATGACAAATAAGCCTTAATTTGTGCACTGAAGCCGATTAATTGCTAATGGGCACCTCTGTTGGGAAGGATGGGAAGGCCATGCTGAGGCCAGTGGGAGAGGCTGCCGTGGCCAATCTGTGCCACCTGGGACAGAAGGAGCAGAGGCCGAGAAGTGCAGTGTATCTGCAGGCCCTTTTCAAATGATACTGCAAGGAGAGCTTTGGAATTCATGTAGATCAGTCTTTTCAGTTTCTGAAAGAGGAAAATCTGTCCCCACCTGGGGAAGTTTCACTCCTCTGATATCATGCCTCTGGGACAATATGTTTAGGACCCGGGTATCACAGCTCCCAGTCCTAGTACTTGTCTTTAGCACTCTAGGTAAATCCAAAATAGTCTTTTTAGAGAGACTTTGGTTGAGAGCAGGTGATTCTCAAGCATTCCTGCACTTTTAAAGTGTAAGACTAATAGACCGTCAGTCACATTCTCTCAGCCTTAGAAGGCCTCTGTCTGCTGAAGCCGGCCGAATGAGTTCTTGCGGACTTCAGGATACCAGACTGTTAACACTTTGGGAAGGAGTCACCACAGAGTTCCCTGGGGACATCAAGCAGTGTGGCTCAATGTTTACAGAGAATCCACTGTGGGCATAGAGGGGAGGGCTGCTTTCTCAAGCTGAGGCAGCGGAGAGAGAGATGTGACAGGAGCTCAACAGGGCTTCACCCCTGGGGCATCAGTAGAGACATGGACCTTTCCTAGCCTTGGGGCTGCACTCTAGTATTCAGGGAACCTCACAGGCTGCATGGATGTCCCTGGCAGGCAGCCCGCAGAAGAGCTCGCTGTCAGGGAAATGCGACCACTCACAGGTGTGAGCACCACCTCATTTGTCAACCTGACTCAGCGGTTGCCACCCCTCCCCCCACCCCCAATCTCCAGGCTCTTGTCATGCTCCAGGCTAATACAGGTACCACTATCATTCCCTTTTGTAATAGCCCACGAGCAGCATTTGTCCCACACCCCATGGGTGGAGAGTCCCCAGTAGGTAGTTAGCACGTTGGACCCAGCAGGCTCCCGAGGGTAGACTGCCTTGTTGAGAGCTTGCAACAATCAGCAACCAGTTTCTCCTTGGAATATTACATTCGGCAAGGGTGAAATGCATTGCCTGATGGTCTTTGCCTCAGGTTTCACGCTGTGACTCCACCGACTGTCCTTGAAGTCTGGGGCAGAGCACTCTGCCCTCTGGGCTCTTTCCTGGCCCCCTCTCCTCCTCTTTACTAGTTAAAATGACTACATGGGCTCATCTGAGTATCCAGTGGAATGTCACATGACAGTTCTTTCTACAGCTACACTGATTTCCGTCCCTGTTACCGTAGACACACATTCAGGGGGCCTCTGTTATACATGGTGGCTGCCAAGCCTGCTCATGGCCCATCAAAGCATCTCAGACCCAAGCAGATGAGTTTCACCTCCTTCTCATCAGCAGTGGTTTAAATGTTTAAACCGAATTTAAACTGTCGGGCTGCTGCTCTGCCCATGTCCCTGATTGTGAGGATGAGAAAACAGAAAGATCAAGGACACTGAGGCAGTCACTGTCCTTCCTTTCCTACGTGCTGGTGGGGGACCGCACACTTAGAACGACACACCGAAGTCAAGCATGCCCCGAGTCCGAGGCCGCGAAGGAAGCCGCTTCTAACTCTGGGTACCACAGCAAGTCGGTAGGAAGCCTGTTCCCTGCAGAGGAGCGCCAGTTCTCCAAAAAAGACATTTGTTTCTCGAAACTGTGAAGTTGTTTTTAAAATGTGGACAGAATTATTAGTCATGTGGAACCCAAATCCCCCGATGTTCACTGCACAAACGCATTTGCAGGTGTAGTGACCTTCTACTTCTAATGAAACTGTTCTGTGGGCCAAAAAGAATGTGTTCATTCCCAGAGGACCTCTGCGTCCCCTGATTCACGGATGCATCGATGTGGACAACACAACTTTGTGGGAATGCAAATCACATGTGGGCTAGGGCCGCGTGCCCTTTCTCAGACATGCCAGTTTTTTGGTTTGTAGTTACATTTTCAGACTTAGGGAACCACAGCCTTATTCGTGGAAAAGTGCAAATCATGCCGTGCATTTTGAAATTGTTGGGGAATATACCAAGGAATGGAACGGGAAAGGTTTGTGGCATTTCTCTGGTTAACTCAGCAATCCACCTCTTATACTGGAAGGTGGAAGAGTACTTAGGGTGGAACCCAGAAGCTGGAATGCCATGTCTTCAGGAATCATCCAGCCCAAGCCTCTCCTTTACAGTTAAAGAAACAGAGGCACAGAGAGGTGAAATACCATGGCACAGTTACCCAGTGTGACAGCAGCAACATCTGGAGTGAAGCCCTTTTTCTCTCAGATCAGGGAGGTTCCTGCTGCCCCTTCTTTCAGTCTGCCCCTCTCCCCCAGCTAATTGAGCCTTTCAGGAAAACACAAAATCTAGAGGAGTATTTCTCAAAATAGACTTCACAACCACTGGGGTCAGAATCACCTTGGATGCCTCTACCATGCAGATTTCTGGGATTTACCCAGACCTGCTAAATAAAATTGAGGCCGGGTATCTGTATTTTTTTTTTCACAAGCCCCTCAGTCATTCTTTTTTTTTAAGATTTTATTTATTTATTTGACAGAGATCACAAGTAGGCAGAGAGGCAGGCAGAGAGAGAGGAGGAAGCAGGCTCCCTGCAGAGCAGAGAGCCCGATGCGGGGCTCGATCCCAGGACCCTGGGATCATGACCTGAGCCAAAGGCAGAGGCTTTAACCCACTGAGCCACCCAGGCGCCCCCCTCAGTCATTCTTATGCACATGAGGATTGAGAACCACTAACCCAGGGCCTATAAACAGGCAGGTGGCACCTGGCAGGAAGTGACCACTCACTTTTAGCCTAGCTGAATTTATCTCGAGAAGGTAATCGTTCACTCTTCCTTGCTGTTCTCTGTGCCAGTCATGTAGTGAGTTGAGTGGATCTAATGATGGTTCAAAGAGTAATTGCACCGGCTTCCCTGTTTTCCTAACGCCTGGTCTGAGCATAACTATAACTATTAATATTAGTTCTTTTTGCCTACCTGACAATATTTATCTGCGGCATTTTGCTCTGCTCTGCTTGCTGGAAGGGAAATGAATGCTTTGCAAGTATCCTTAAAATATACAAGCCCACTCCAGACTCTGTTGATACACAGTACCTGGCCTTAAAATGTCTCGTAATGAGGCCACAAATAGTTCAGTCAGAGTCCCAATTACCTTTCCACGCAGGTAATTATTACTTCTGCCATTTGAGTGAAATTTCAGTACATTGCTTATGGCAATAAATTGAGGGCCATATTTGTGTTCTCTCCTTGCTTCTATTCATAGCATAGTTTAAAAATTCCATTTCTTTTGGGGTATAGCTCCAAACTGTCCTTCCATACGAATTTGTCTGATAATAAATAAATTAATACCATAATCTCATCCCCGCCCCCCTCGCTTCTCACAGACTTGAACAAAAGCAAACAAAACCCCAAACACTCAATTTACCCTGTGTATGGGAGAGTACTATATTTCAAGGACGACTAGCACCTGAGCAGTTCTGTAAAAATACCGATCTGTGCAGTAGAAACACGACATCACGGCATTTTGGAAGGCTCATTACAGCGGTTAACAGGTTTTGTGGTATGTTTTGCAGCATGCTCTTTCTGACAAGGCATGTGTGAAAGCCTTTGACCCAAAGACAACTTGCTTACAGGAATGCCTTATCACCACTTTCCAGGAAGCCTACTTTGTTTCAGAAAGTTTTGAAGAAGCCAAAGAAAAGATGAGGTAGACTTGTTTTTCTTCCATCTATAGAAAATAACTTTTATTTCTTCTGGCTCTGTTCCTTCCTTCTCTCTGTGTCTCCTCTGCCAGTGAGAGTTGATCGCATATCCTTCTATCTCCGTTTATTTTGCAGGGACTTTGCAAAGTCAATTACCCGTCCCTTCTCCGTGTACTTCAATCCCTACACACAGAGTATTGAAATTCTGAAAGACACCCGAAGTATTGAAAATGTGGTGCAGGACCTTCGCAGTGACTTGAACACAGTGTGTGATGCCTTGAACAAAATGAACCAGTATCTGGGGATTTGATGCCTGGGACCAGTGTCATTGCCAGCGTGATCTTTTTGGGGCTTAGCAGCAATTCAGTTAATGTCATAGAACACTGATAGTTTTCTGTGTTGTGTCATGGCTTGGCTAGTAAGCACGCAATTCTGTATATCTCTATCTACGTGTCATTTACTGTGTTAATGTGTGAAACACCGTAAGGAACCCGATGACTACAGATAACCACTCATTGTTTGAAATGTAACCTGTTTAAACATCTTCAATAGATTTGACCTTTCCTGCTTGGTGTCCTTAACCAGACTGCAGCTCTTAAAAATTTGTAACAAATAGCCCTCTTCTGATTCTAGCTTATTACTTTTTCCTTCTCAGATCTGAGCTTTTCCTCTATGTTCGTTAGATAAAATGAAAATAGCAGCGAAACTGTTCCTATAGTCCCAGTGTTTCCGCAGCATTATTTGAGATAAACCCAGAATTGTGTGAAACCCCCCATCACATTAACAAAGGATTCAGTATTCTGTTTCAAAAGGGAAAACTAGTGAGCACACTAAGTTGGAATGGGTTTTCAATTGAGTATTTATACAATGTAAGAAAAGAGAACATCTTACAAATGGAATGGATAGGGGACAGTGACCGTGTAGGAACTGAGGGGTGACATGCTTTCCAGAGAATTTTGGAAGAAAGTGCTTCCAGAGGGGCCATTAGGAAAGACTAAACTGTGGGCAGAAAAATCTTGAGACTATGAATTTTATGCTGGAATAAAGTAGATTATCATGCTCAATTGTTTAGCCCATTTCTCTTAGAGAACACTAATATCAGATATTCGATTTCAGAGCTGTGGAAATGGATCTCAGAGAGCTGAAGTGATAGGCACAGTCAGCGTGCACTAACATTTATAGCCCACTGCACCCCACTTTTGGATTGCTGAGAAGTTCAACTTGGTGAATTTGTGTGTAGTCAGGGAAGGGAAACCAATACTTATCAAAACTAAGGTTTATCACTAAAGAGGATTTGGTACAGGATTTGGTACTCCCCCCACAGCTCCAAGCCAAGCCAAGTCTCTTGAGGGCTTGTCCGGTTTGCCCAAAGTTTGGGCAGATTTGGGCAAATGGTAGTGATACACCACAAATCTCTGGTTATCTCTGCCCTAAGAGGTATCATCAGATGATTAAGTGAACAAATAAAAAACTGCTGAATGAGTGAATAAGTTTCTTCTGATTCTCTGAACAAACACAACCACGGTTCCTCTCACGGTCCTTTCGTCATAGAGAATACTGGGTGGAGGAAAGAGGGGCAGGGGAAAAGAAGAGAAGAAAAAGATGACCAAATGATTTTAAGTTAACAGCTCTAAAATATTTACTTATGCAATTTCCAAGGTGTTCTTTTAATAACAAATTGCATGTAATTTCAAACTAATTGATACTCACACAGGACCATTTTGAGTCAGAAATTTTTGGACTACATATACTCAGGGAGGATATGACAAAGAGTAAAAATATGACTTAGAGGGAGGTAGATGAAAATAAATCAGAGGTTTGAATAGAGGTCCCTTAACTATTGAGGATCTTTCATTTCTGAAGGATTCTTGGAACAACTGAGTTTTGGAAGGGGATTTGGTAGACAGAATGTGAGAGTCATGCGACTTAAAATGCAATTTTGTAAATTATGTTCAGTTAGACACTGTATAGTACATAATTAGTTTTTGATGTAGTGTTCAATGATTCATTAGTTAAGTATAACACCTAGTACTTCAGTGCTATTTTAGATGAAAGAGACAGTGCCTTGAAAAATTATTGGTGTTAGAGAAATGTTGAGCTAGCTGAACCAAGAGGATCTAGAATGATCTAGTAGTTGCATAGTTCAATAATTTTATAGGTTCCCAAATACATAGTTTTTTATATCTTATTTTGCTAGATTTAGATGACCCTGAGTAATTATTTACTTATAAAGACTAGCCTAGAACAATAACCCAGAACAATAAATCCAGAAATTTCCAGAACTAGTTGCCGAATTTTCTCAAAGAAGGAAATTGGCTAAGAAACTCTTACTGTTTGCCTTCTATGTTGTTTTCGTAATTTGGGTTTGCTTTACCCACCCTTAAAAAGAAGCCATAAATAGCCACTAGGTTTTTTCCCTTCCAGCCCCATGAAAAGGGAGGTTTTCAGCTAAGTGGACTGAAAGAAGAATTATAGTTAATTATAAACAAATTCCCTCAACAAAAATAATGTTTGAGCTATCTTCTGATTTGGCTTGCAGTGGCATCTTCTTTTCTTTTCTTCTAATATGTGCAAAATCTATGTTGTTTCAAAAATAGAAGAGTTGCAAAGTAAATAGGCTTTCCCACAGAGCTTATGTAGGTATCATACACGGTGGAGGAATTACTTGATTCTTTTTAGACTTGTTCTCCATTTGGAAAATCAGTAATGATGGTTTTCACCGTGTGAAACAATGGAATCATGGTTTTCATTTGTTGTGAGCATTTAACATGCAAATGCCATTACAACTAATGGTGGGAAAAATCCTATAAAATTTAATGGCCATCGTAGGAAAAGTGTTGGCAGAAAAAGTCTCCAAATGGAAATCGTACAACAAAATAATCGCAGCTAGCTTCTCATCATATTTGATACCTGCTCTGTGTAACCATTTGTCTCCATTATGACTCATGACTTAAAACTAAATTAAATAGAATCAAGGACAATTATAAATTTGAAGACACTTGCTCACTGTTGTCTCATTGTGCATTGCTACTTTATTTTGACTTTGCTGCTAAATTCTATAACAAGCTAATCAGAAATCAACAAGAGATTCCTAGTAAGCCCAGGTTTTTATGCATCACAAATTAGCAAAAGATAGCCAGAATCTGATTAGTCCAGTTTTTTTTTTTTTTTGGAGCATTTTTTCTGTTACGAGTTAGGATCAGGCATCCAATATATTCTTGGATGATCAGTTTATTTGGCATAATGAGAGCTCAATAGATTGTTCATAAATAGTATCTTTTTTTTTCTAAAAGATTTTATTTAAGAGTGAGAAAGAAAGACAGAGAGTGCAGGCAGGGAGAGAGACAGAGGGAGAGGCAGACTCTCTGCTGAGTAGGGAGCCTGATGCGGTACTTGATCCCAGGACCCTGGGATCATGACCTGAGCTGAAGGCAGACACTTAACGAACAAGCCACCCAGGTGCCCCATAAATCACATGTTTTAAAGTAGGGAACTTTGACCCAAGGTTGTTTGTTGTTTTTATTTATTTATTTATTTATTTATTTCACTAGTGGTAAAGGTTGTGGAACTTGGGTTTCTGGTTTAGTCTCATTTATTTACTGTGTAATTTAGAAATGATGCTTGATGGGGATGATATATCTGTGCTTGTCTTGCTTGCAAATGGGCCTCAGCCTAATGAATGTAAAGTATTGCGACATTTACCAACATGAAAAGTCTAAAATGAAAAACAGTGTGCTAACGTGGAAGCAAATAGAAATACAACGTTTCATTTTCAAATGGAGTCATGGCTCACATCATCTCATTTTCTTCATTCGAGAAAGAAAACATTAACACACGATGTAGTTGTCCTCCAATTCATTTGATCTAATTTTCAACTTCTAAAGAATCAAGCACTGATGCTTACTCTCATGAACCTTGTCTTACTTATAATGAAAAAGAAAGCAGCCCAGAGTTTTCTAGTGTGTCTGAGTTTTTGTTTTGTTTTGTTTTTTTTCCTTCTTCAATTTCCAGAGGCATTCTCTTATTTTGGGAAATGATTCTTGTGTAGATTGCCATATTCTGGGAAGAGGCAAGGGAATTAATAGTGAGATACTGCTTCTTCTAATATCAGATTTACATGTGTTCAAAAGAAACCAGTTCTGGAACATCAAATAGTGATGCTTTATAATATGACTTGGGGTCTCAAAGCATTTATTCAGTGACTTAGACCATATCGGGGACTAGCTGAGATACTTTTCTAGACACTGAAGATATAGTGGTAAATAAGGCAGAGGAGTTTATGCCAATTTTGAACTTATATTCTGGTGGACAGATACAGGAGAAAAACACATTATTTGAGATGACAGCAAATTTTATGAAGAAAATAATTGGAGGGATAAGGAGCAATGGGCAGGGGAAGGAGTAAGGTGGCCAGGGAAAGTTTTTCTGAGCAGATGGCATTTGACTAAGAACCATAGGATGAGAAGAAGCCAGGCATGAAGAGACCCATGGAAAAAGGTTTTCTGGAAGAGGGGGCAGTGAGATTAAAGCCATGGGAAGGCTTCAGAGGAAGGACAGGAGGGCAGCCTGGGAGGCAAGGATGAGATAATACAGGGTTCCAGAGGGGATCAGGTTTTTGTTTTTTTAAAATTTTATTTATTTATTTGTTTATTTGAGAGAGAGAGAGAGAACACAAGTGGGAAGGGCAGAGGGAGAGAGAGAGAATCCTAAGCAGACTCTCCTCTGACCACATTGCTCAACAGGGGGCTTGATCTCATGATCCTGAGATCATGACCTGAGGCAGAAACCAAGAGTGTGTTGCTTAACAGACTGTCCCACTCAGGAGCCCTTGGAGGTCAGTTATGTTCTAAATGGGGTGGAAAGTAACCGGGGAGCCATAGCAAGACAATGACAAGATCTGATTTACATTTTTAAGAGGTTACTCAGGCTGTGGTGTGGAAATGAATTGAAGAGGGATGGGATGGGAGTGTGGGGTCAAACCAGTTAGGAGGCCATTGCAATACAGTATCTTGCTGGATCATAGTGGATATTATTAAAAGACGTTGTAATTAAACAAGTTACTAAATTGAGTGGGTGGATTAGAACTGTCAGATGAAAAATGAGGAAACTGCCATAACTGGTACCTGGGTTCTCCTTTGACCAGAGAAGCAGATATCCAACGATATCCAGTGTCTTCTGCAGATACCAAAAGCTTCCTTTGACAAAGCAACATCATGTTACACTTTCCGTGGCCAGCTTTTAAGGATAAAAAGCCATGCCGATTTTTTCCCCTGGTGAATCACAAATACTAATTGCATAAGTAAAAAAGAAGTAGAAAATGAGGCATTCTTGGTGCCCATGGGTAGTGCTGACATTTAGGATAATTCAGGACAAAAAAGCTTCCTCACCTCCTGGCACACTTAACTTTTGTGTTCACCATGCCATCCAGCCATTTGGGTGGGAATGGACCATGGAAGTGTAAGTGAGTTAGTTGTCTATTTCCATTCTTCTTGCTACTTCCTATCTTCCCAGATGCATATTTCAGGTATCCCAGAAAGCTTCACTTACTGTGATTTCTTCCTCTCCCCAAGAAGGCTGGGTCTGGTGCAGCAGCTGGGTGTATATTTCCTTCTTGGGGAAGATCATAGTGAGCCTGATGTTCAACCTAAGGGCATCTGTGGTCATGATATGCCTGCAAATAGCATTCTCATAATCCAGTCTGGATACGGTTTTTATAATTGAACAACGAAAACATCTGACAGATGTAGGTAGGGTAATTTGAAAGCTCATGGCACTGAGAAATCAAGTTCATTTTCTGTCAGAATCAAATTTTTAAAAAAGATGCAAACCTAGCCCTCATTTTTAGGTTAGGAAAGATAATAATAGGAAAGTGCTGGGAATTTCCTGGTGCCTCCTTCACCCTTTCCAGATCCCTTGCAGTCCCTACTTTTTAGCTTGTTAATTTTCATGGAACTAGCAAGATGCTGATTCAGTAGGTCTGTTATTCCCAAAGGATTGAAAACCACTGAACACATCTAATGTACAGCTTGCCCAATTTTAGTGAACAGCTAACTTCACAGACGTTAATGAGGCCAATTATTGGCAAGTGAATTTGAAGTGAAGAACACATTAGGTTTGCCACTATAGCAGTTATTTGTTATTGGGATTGATCGAGGCAAACTTCCTTTTGATCATTACATCTGATTGATCACGGCACATGGCATTATGAAAGAATGAGGTTCCCCAATCAGATAGGTACTTGGAAGAAAAATCTCTACCTTGCAAGGGCAGAACATGTTCCCTTATCCATTTCAGTGTGAAAGCCTAGCCATTAAGTTGGAATGGATCCTAATTAAGCCTCCTCACAAATCTCTAAAACTTTTTGGTCTTTCCTGTTGAGCAGAATTTAAAAGAAGCCGAAATTCCTCCCTTTCCCTACGTACAGTCAATATCAAAGAAAATAACTTGCAGGGTAATACTTACTGCTGAAAACCAGCGCAGACACAGAAATCCTGATTTGAAGTGGCATTGGAAAGTATAATTTGATTCACCCAGCCAAATGATTACAGCAAGTACAGATCATCAGCATAGCCCACTCCAGCACGTTTGATTGGTGATCAGCTGACAGCTAATTGCCAGGATGAGTCTGCCTCTTGAGCTTCTGCCTGGGAACAGAGGGAAAAATCCCTGTGACTCCTACAGAGCCTGGACAGAGGGTTTTTCATGTTGGAACCATGCCTTTGAGGATGGTTGTTGCTCTGCTTACACTGGCCAGCTGCTGTTTGCCTCTCTTCTACCAGTAACCATGACTCCCCCTTTCCTTTTGTGAACACCCCCCTATGCTCTGTTCATACCTTGGATAAAGCTGACTCTCTCAGTTCCAAGGATGGGCTTATGGCCAAGGCTTTGTCAGTGAGATATATTATGGTGACTGGTACAGGGATGGGCCATGCCCTGAGATGGGCCAATTAAAGTCAGAGCCTGGCCTTTTCTGGAACCCTTGGGAAAGAGGCATGCTGCTGTCTTTCTTCCATGACTAGAAGGTGGTAATTTATGAGTCTAGAATTTCTAGGAGCCACCAGGCAGGGAATGTAGGACCAAGAGCAACAGATAGAGATGATGTTTTAATGCCATTGTCAAGCTCATGGGTTTAGCTGCACCTGAAGCTAGATGTACCTTTGGACTTGGCCAGGTCCGTGAGCGAATGCATGGCTCCTCCTCCCTTGCTCTCATTTTCCTGCTGTGGCCATGGGCTCCAAAAAAGCACTAACACCTAGGATAAAAGCACAAAAAGGAGAGGCAGGAGATTTTAGACGTGCTTTTTTTTCACAGTTTTCATCTTGGTTTTGGAGATCACAACTTCCTGAAGAAGTACTATTAATATCCTTTTGGTTTATTCTGTGCCATAGAAGTCTGGGATGTCTGACCTGTTTATCCTCCTCTAATGCTGGGAACAGTATGACTTCTTCCAGTAAGATGTGGCCAGCAAACTTGCTCAATGGAAGGGTTTAATTGGATTCTAGGTGACTATCTGAGATTCAATCTGGAGGCCACTGATTTGTTCCATGGAAAAAGAATATCAAGGCTAATTAAACTTAAGATGCTTGGATAAGACTTTTTGTACCAGTTTTTTTTTTTTTTTTGGTCATTGTTTTTGTTTTTACTGTAAGTGTTAGGAGGATCTGGTTTGCAGTAGAACTGAGCAGCTCTAAACAAAAATTCTCAGATTATAGGAAGAGAACATGGGCTCTGGAGTCAGGTAAATAGAAGTACATAGTCTGGTTTCTCTGCTTACTAGCGGGGTGATTTCTATGGATATACTGACACTTTCTGAGCTCCAGTTTTGTTTTCTGCAAATAGGAATGAGAATATGTTTTTATAGAATTATCATAAAAATTAATTATATATATCTAACCATAAAAATTACATCACAAAGGTTAATTTCCTTCTCTTCTTGTTTTAAAATCCTGAGCCCTTAAACATTTCCAGATTTTCTCACATTTTAGATGATGAAATCATTGTATCTTAATGGCCCAAAGAAGTACCATCCAGTGTTTGGTGTCATTGTTTTTATTTCTGTGACTTTTCATACTTTCATTTGACCAGATGTTAATAGAACTGAGCCTCGTTCAGATGTGAATCTGTGGGCTTGTGATCATTTGCAGGGTGGCCTTAAATCACTACCTGGAAATTCAAAGACAACAGATACTCCCTGATTCAGTGACCTCAAGAGATGCTTTGCATTTCTCTCTGGACATCAAAATTTGTATCTATGAAATGGGGCTAAAAAAACAAAACAAAACTGTTTAAATTAATGAAACAATATAAAAGGTTGGAACTTTCTGGAAGAAACACACTAAGAAGATCAAACTATTATTCAAAGTTCATTGAATCATGATAAGTTGGCTCTGGGCCAGTCTACAACTCTACCTCAGAAAAACTGAGCCAGAGGGCAGAATGGTTGGTGGGTCCATGTTTTAGTCAACAGTCCCTCTACTAAAAGGCAGTCCCAACCAACCTCTTCTCTCTCAGAGGCACTGCGTTCCCAAGGCTTCATTTCAGAGAGCAATTGCTTAGGGCTGTCTCTAATGAGAATAAAGTTCTGGTCAGAGGGAACAAATTAAGTTCAGAATATAAATGCATTTTATTTGTAAAGCAGGAAAGGGAGGTGCTAAGTGAAAAGAGGAAATTGGAATATTATGTATTGGGAGAGCAATTCCCTTCATCCTTGGAGCTAATGGACTGAACAAAAAGTGAACAATTTGTTTCATGTGATGATTCGCTAACGCGAACCGACGAGGTTCCCATTTCGGAGTCCCATTGCACATTCAGCTGCTTGTTCTGTAGAGCAGTAGCACAATTATGTCTATCTACTGCACCGCATAAACAGGATGGCTGAAATGTGTGTGAGGAATAGCCATAACTGTTTAAATCCTTCCTGTTTAAGGAAGGAGCGAGGGAAAGGCAATATGGAGTGTCTCCTACTTGCCTTAAAATAACCATCTGTTTCCTTTGTGATGTCCTCTTCCCTGGAGAATTCACTTTCAGAAAAATATTCTAATATGGAAAGGGGAGCTGTAGCTGGATTTAGAATTACTTGGAGCTTTATTCTGACATCCTTGTCATCTTGGTTTTAAATTAAACAACTTTGAATATAGTGCTCTTCCTAACCACCAGTGTAGACATTATCCATGTGGTCGCCTTTACATGAGGACCGAGGTTAGGTGGGACAAAAACTGACGTGTGGGGAGAAGGGACATTGGACATGTGAACTGAAATGAAGCCTCATTTCAGGAAACATTGTAATCAAAAACTGATCAACTGTTAGATTTATCTTCCATTCCTGAATGTTTATTTTGTTGACTTTTTGTATTATTTTGTATCATTTGGGTTGGCTTGGCCAATGATGAGGAGCTTTTGTACATATGGCTCATGGAACCTAAGAGCAGGGGTGCAGTGGGCCTTCAAAAAGAGCTGGTAACTGGAAAGACTTTAGATTTGCTCTCTGTTTTCACCTTTGCCTTCTCTGCACATCTGCTTCATTCTACTTTCTGGGACTTTTTTTTTTTTTTTTTAATCTTTAAAATCTGCAGATGGGATTTTCCTACTTACCCATCAGCATGGTGGAATATGGGGACTTCAGAACTCCCGAGTTTTACATGTTATAGTTTTAGCTAAAGACAGACTCACTGCATCTGCATTCAGATTTCAAATTCTTAGGAAAGATAATCTGATTGCTCCAGTGTGGGTCAGCTTCCGTTCATGGTCTAATTGACTGTGGACAGAATGGAAGGGTAATGTGATTTAAATATGACTTCAGAGACTGTTTCCTATGAGCAGGGAGTCAGTTCTGGTAGAAGATGGGTTGGGTAGAAACTCAAACAGGTTTTTATTGTTCAGACTATAACTATTGCCCCATTAAAAAAAAATCATTGTGCCTAATGGACCTTGTCCTTAGATCCTAAATAATGAGGCTTCAGGTGGGTCTTTACCCCCTATATCTCATTTTAATTACTCCCTTTTGTATGTGCTGATTTCTCATCAAATGTCCTAGTTTTTTGAGTGGATGAAGTGAGCTTATACTAGTGGTAACACCACCATTGGCCAGTCCATTCTCTCCCTCTTTACTCTCTCCCCACTTTTGTATTTGACATCATCTAATATGCAGGCTGGAAAGACCCGTTGGTGGGCTCTTAAGGTGGTGATCAGAGAGGAAAGACAATGAGAACAGAGGAGGAGCATGAAGAAAAGTAGGAGGATCAAGAATGTGTGGTCCTAGAAGCCAAAGGAGAAGAACTTTAAGGGTTAAGGGATTATGGACTCCAAAGAACTGGGCCCTTGGCCCCTAGAGGTATGAATGGAACACCTGTGTCCTGGATATAATCATGAGCATAGTCAGTCATAATCATGAGCCCTTGGTCCCTAGAGGTATGAATGGAACACCTGTGTCCTGGATATAATCATGAGCATAATCAGTCAATCATGCAAGTTCCATGCATGTGGACTATATGTTCCTGATTCCTACCTTATTCTAGGAGTGATATTTTCCTTTCTTTGGAACATGAGGTTAATTCTTCTATGCAGAAAAGGGAATATTACTCAGCATTGAAAAATGAGGAAGTCCTGCCATATGCAACAACAAGGATGAACCTGGGAAACATTATGTTAAGTGAAATAAGCCAACCACAGAAGGACACATTCTGTATGATTCCACTTATAGGAGGTATCTAAAATGGTCACACTCAAAGAAGCAGAGAGTAAACTGGTGATTTCCAAGTTTGGGAAGGAGGGAGAAATAGGGAATTCATCCATGGGTAGAAGGTTTCAGTTTGCAGGATAAATAAGTTCCAACAATCTGCTGTATGACACTATGCCTATACTTAATAACACCATATTATGCACTTTAAAGTTTTGGGGAGAGCATAGATCTTATGTTGCGTGTTCTTACCAGAACTTATCTCCACCTCCCCAAAAACCCAATCCCCAAACCAAAACCAAAACCAAAATGAAAACAAAGGGATATGAGGTGATGGATATGTTTAGTGCCTCAGCTGTGCTGATGGATTCACCGTATGTCTAAATTTATCAAATTATAAACGTTACATATATGCAGTTTTTTTTGTATCTCAATTATACCTCAGTAAAGCTGTTAAAATATTCATAATAAAAAAATTGGAAAAGAGGATTGGATTATATAACTACTAAACTACCTTCACTTTCAAAATTCATTTAACATATCTATAACAATATTTATAGGTCAGATTTTTCCCAGACTCCATAAAAACCCATCTATTCCTCTGTCATATGGTCGTTGAAGGTTTTCAGAACTGATGAATCTGCCAGAAAGTGTATTAACATTCTTGAATATTTCTCAGGGTCCACCCACCATAGAATACACCAGTCTCTTCTATACCTCAATCACCAATTGCAACTTTCTCTGACCACTTTTAGGAGACCTTCTCCGGGGCCAGTCTGAGCCACATGGGCAGATAAAACTTTTTTTTTTTTTTTTTTTTGGCTTTCTTTTCTTTCCACGTCCACAAGCAGCTCTCTCACAGAAATAGTGTGCTATTTTTTCTATTGCTACTCTAACACCATCGCAACCTTAGCTGCTAGAACAACAGTTTTCTAGGTTGGAAGTCTGGCATGGGTCTGACTGGGCAAAAATCAAGATGCTTATAAAGCTGCCTTCATTTCTAGGGATTGTAGGGGAGAATCTCGTTTTTTGTTGTTGTTGTTGTTGTTTTGTTTTATTTTGTTTTGTTTGCCTTTTCCAGCTTCTAGATTTTTTAATTCATTTTTTGGCTCATGATCCCTTCTTCTGTCCTCAAAGCTAGCAATGGTGGGTGGAGTCCTTACCTTGCATCACTCTGACCATGCTTCTATGATCACATCTCTTTCTCTTGACTTTTCTACTTTTCTTCCTCACTTTCAAGGACTCTTGTGAGTACACTGGGTCTACCTGGCTAATCCAGGATTATCTCCCTATTTTGAGGCCAGCTGATTAGCTACTTTAATTCCATCTGCAGCCTTAGTTCTTTCTTGCTCCATCACCTAAGATATCCACAGATTCCAGAGATTAAGAATATGGACATTTTAGAGGGAGGTTTAATTTTGCTTACCTTGAAGAAGTTATTTAACCAATTTCTTTATTCTTAAAATGGGGATATTATTTTTCTTGTATACTTGGTGCAAAGATTGAATGAAATTACATATTAAAAATTTATAGTAACAGTGTCTTGCCCATGGTAGATATATGGTGAAGAGTATCATTACTATTAATGTATTATCTGGCATACTCAGACAAGAAGTATAGCTAAGAGAGATTTCTGTTAGAAGGGTTATTTTTCCTATTTAACCCCTCTTGTAGTAGAAGAAATTTTTAATACAACCTTTCTCCTAGTAAAAAAAAAAATCAATGTCTTTTCATTATAAGATGTTTGGGAAATTAAATGAAATGTAAATAAATGATATGTACACTGGGGTACCCGGGTGGTTCAAGTCTCTTGATCTTGATCTTAGCTCAGGTCTTGATCTCAGGGTCATGAGTTCAAGCCCCATGTTGGGCTCCATCCTGGCTGTGGAGCCTACTTAAAAAAATATGACCTATATACCTCACAGACACAGCTGCTGTTGAAACTCATGCTCTCTTACAGTCTTAGAGGTTTTATAGCTATAAACAGCAGAAGCTCAAATTAGCTTAAGCAAAAATGGACATTTATTGAAAGGACATCCATGAAATTCAAGAACATCAAGAAGGAAGGGTTCTGGTCATTGACAAGACAGCAATAATGTTTATTCTTTTCATTCCTCTAAGACAGAATGTTTTCTTATCTTTGCTTCCTTTTGGTGTTTTTCTGCTCTTGAGCACTGATTTTTTTGTCTTGGACATGCATGTGGCTACTCTAGTTCATGGCCTTTGTATTAGTTTCAGTAAAGGCTGAGCTCCTGCCTCAAAGAGCCTCTGAAACGCAGTGGCTTAAAAGAAGTGTATTTCTGTCTCTCTCCATGGTGATGGGGTAGGTCTGCTCCACGTAGCCATTTTAGATTCTAGGTTTCTTCCATCTTTTTGCTCTGCCATTCCCTGGGGTACTGACAGGGTCTGCCTGGTTGAAATTGGCTCACTAGCATATCCAAGTTTCCAATTTGTGGGAGGGAGTCGAGGCAGCACTTGTTCAGGAGAAAGGGCTTATCTTTCAAGTAGGAGATAATCTAGAAGTTACATACCAAATTTCTGCCCTCAGTCCTTTGATCTGAACTAAACCACTTAACCACAGTTTGCCACTGGAAGCTGGGAAATGTCAAAGGTGCTATCAGGTATCCAGCTACAACCCTATTGCTGTGGGCAAGTAGCAGTCTCTGCTAGGACTTCCCAATTCAAGAACTCAAACTGCAGGGGCACCTGGGTGGCTCAGTTGGTTGAGTGTCTGCCTTTGACTCTGGTCACAGTCTCAGGGTCCTGGAATTGAGCCCTGTGTTGGGTTCCCTGCTCAGCAGAGAGCCTGCTTCTCCCTCTGCCTCTCTCTCACTCACTCTCTCTCCCTTAAATAAATAAAATCTTAAAAAAATATATATATATGAAAAAAAAAAGAACTCAAACTGCAGCTTCTCTTCTTTAATTCCAAACTCTCCTTAATGGGGCTCTGACTGGTCTAGGACGGGTAAGATATTTAGTCAATCTTATTTAGTCAATCTTTATCAGGGGAGGCAGGATCATGTGAACCATGGAAACATCATAGAGGTTCTGGGAGAAGACTAAGAAGGAGCAAACATACGAACTGCCATTATGTATGAATATATATATTCCCCCCAAAATGGACATATAAATACATATACAAATATTTGGGGATTTGTCCTCCAAATCTATATATCCTGTTATCCATCCACCATCCATCCAACCAACCATCCATTCATCCATCCATCCATGTACATGTTACCCAATTCTTTAAGATTTAAACAAATGTGCTTGAATTAACTGGGTCAGAGAAGATAGTTTTCCTTTCCTCCTGGGCATATACCTAGACCACACTTTCCACCTTCTTTATAGTTAGGTATGGCCATATGATTGAATTATGGATAGTAGAATGTGGGTCATAGAAATAATTTGCATGATTCTCTACTCTCTCCCTCTCCTACCGAGAGCTAGCTGAATGCCCAGGGTGACCTTGAATTCATGAGTCACATTGTCTGTCAGCCTGAGAACATGAATAACTGTGTGGAGCAGAGCTACTAGTCTCTTATCCATCACCAAGTGAACTGTGATGTGTAGTAGAAATAAATTTCTATTGTTTAAACCATTGAGATCTAGGAATAGCAGATAAAGTTACCTTAATACACTCACTAATTTCTGTCTCATGGGCTGTCCAATGCCCTAGCTATGATTTCTGGACTTCTTGGAGGATTATATTTTTATGGTACCTCTCTCTCTGATTTCCTGTTTTATTAAAGCTTGGAACTCACTTATCTCTCCACTTGTAAAGTAGTTCCTTTCTTCCTTGACCACATTAAGCCAGTTGGAGGAACAAAGAGCTTCTGTCCTTTTCTCTCCCCCAATACTGTTACCCAGGCTATCTGTGCACATGGCATACTATGCTGAAGATTTGTGCGACCCCTAAGAATTGGATATTTAAAAAATCCTTGTTCTTCAAAGTTCGTACCCCGTCTATGGCTATTTATTTTCTCTCCTCTCTCTCTCTTTTTTTTCTTTTTTCCCTCAACCCCAAGTGAAACTTTTTTGGAGGGTAGTCTAGCTGCCTACTCTTTAGCTAGTCTCAGTCTACCCAGGCTATCCTTAGATAGCTCTCTTCTCTCTCTCTTTCTCTCTTGCTATCTCTCTCTCTCTCTCTGTCTCACACACACACACACACACACACACACACTCACTAAGTCACCCCGGCAGCCCTTGAGCTCTAAGTGGTGCTTTATAATATTGGCCATTACACAAAAAGCCTAAAAAAAAAATCCAGGTGGTTAGCTCCTTCAGAAAGAAAGAAAAAAAAAAAGATCAGAAGAGATGCATCATTTCCAGCTACACAAGTGCACACTCCCAGATATAATCAGACGGGGCTGAGGATTGGTTGTCTTCATAGCTGGGTAAGCACCCTTCAGCGAGCCCCACCCCTACTGCCACTATTCCATGTTGTCTCTTAGACCTGGGCCATCTCACTCACTTCTGTCACTTGCCTTTCTCTTTTTGGCATATGAGCTTGCTCCTTCTTTCCCATTATGAAGTAGTTTCTATGTCAGTAAGAACTCCAGGCCCAACTCTCAAAATAACAAATATTCTCATCTATATACATATGTATTGGCCATTTTGCTACTTCTGTGATGCCACTGACGACCCAATAACATACAAATGTACCACCATATTACTTAACAATTTCTCTAAAGCTCTTAATGTGAATTGTTTCTAAATCTTAGTGTATAAATGCCTGTCCACTCTCCATTTTTATAGACTAGCTTCCTGGAGGTATCATCACTTGGTGAGTAGGTATGAAGAATTCATCATACCTGATAGATATCACTAAATTATTCTGAAAGAGATGCCATCAGCTGTGAGTGCCAGGGTTTTGCTTGCGGTAGTTAATAGGGCTATAACTCAGTCTTGAATCACAGCTCCTACAAGACCTGGAAGGGTTCCTTACTTTTGAAATTTTTGACTGAATTCATGCTCTGAGATGAAAACTAAATAAAGTGTAGTATTTGGTTAAGCTCAGTGTAAGCATATATGATATATTTTAATGATGATAATGAGAAGAGAATTTCAATCATCCTTAGTAAAGAATGTGCAGAAACCTTAGTTAAATGTGGCTGAGCAAAGAGTTTTGGTTCCAGTTTTCTTTTTTGTATCACACAACTTTTTTTTTTTTAAATCCTTTTCTGTGTATCTCATGGTGATCTCGTTCCACTTAGAAGGAAGGCTACTTCCTTTGAACAGGACATTTCTTACCATTTGCAACAAATTTTTAGTTTTCTTTTGTTTCTTAAAATAGAGAGTCCATCATAGTGTTCAAAAGACATGGCTTTCCTCTTTTCCCAGCTGAATGCTTCTCATCTGTTCCTTACTACACTGGCAGCGTTTGCCCTATAGGGTCGTCTGTCTCTGTCCTCTGGACTGCCTGGTTCAGCTAACATTCTGGACTTGGGTGGAAATACTGGTCAAATTGTGCAGCAGCATAATCACGGTTAGATTTCCTATGTCACAGTGATATAGATCCTTCTGCACAAGTTTAATTATTTACTTTCCTTATAACCACATTCATGCAGCCTACCCTGGTGAATGATGAATGTAATGTTACAATGTAATTCATCACACCAAAACTCTTATTCTGATATGAAAGGAATCAAAGGGAAACTTCAATGCAGAGATTCTCATTTATTTAGGGATTTAGGAGCAGCCTACCTTAAAGGCGAGTGTGTGGCCTTGATGCTTGTATAACATGGTTCCCATTCTGATAATGGTACGACTTTACACACATAACAGCGAAGATCAAAGTCACTGCCCAGTTCAACCAGGTAATGTTCTTTCCGTGTTTAGAATGGACTTACTTCAGGAATGAATCGTTTCATCTCTGTGGTTTGCTTCTCTAGATACTGGTCTAGTTTAAAGTAACATCAGAAGCCCTTTAATCTAATGCAATCAGGGCAGTAGTTAAATTGGTTAATTGGAGAAGTTGTTTAAAGCAGGAGATTATTTTAAAAAGACACTTTAAAGATTTTACTTACCTTAAGAACGTATACTTTTATATTCCTTCCCCAGTATTCTCCTGTAGATCCGCCGTCTTCATTTCGGGTCCATGTCCCCTGGCTAGAGTTTGGCATCATCTTCCTTGTATCAACCATAATTTATTGTCTGTGAGTTCTGCTTCGGCTTCTTCAAGTAGAGCAATAACCTAAGACATGGGCACAGCAGCCTGGGTGCTGACACCTTCATTTTTATGATTCTTTTAAAAATACTTTACGATTGTCTTACATCTAATCTGACAGCATATTTTTTAGTGACTCACCTTTATAAAGTCTTTCCCAAACATTCAGCATGGTTTTCAAAGACAGGGCTCTTTTTTTTTTTGCATTCAACATCATGAACTTACATGATATTTCATTAAATTATACAATTATATAACTACAAAAGCAAGCTTAAGTGGCATCAACAGGATTGGGAATAAACAGAGTGGCCTCTTGGCGAGCACCCAGCTCTGCTGATGGGAGCCCCATTGAGTGAACTGACTGGGGCGTGGCCTCGGCCCCGCAGCTTTCTGCAGCTCTGGGCTCCACCAGGGTATCAGCTAACCTGGCAAACTGGTTAGTGGAGGTAGGTTAACAGAGTTCCACTCGACTTCTAGGATCCCTGTTAAATGGGTTATAGGGGAATTTGAATGCTACTTACTATGAACTCAGTTAAGGTGTGAAATAAATATTTTGCAGAAACCCCAAACCATTTAATTTGAGTTTCTGGAAGATTTTTATCTTTTATTCCACTGGCTCTCTCTCTAACTCTCCTCTTGGTGGGATTCTTCGAAATTTAACATCAGAGCCTGGATAAATCTTCTAATCCACTGGTTTCGTGTTTCCTTGGCCTCCTCTGCCCCATGCAGCCTGCCTTCAAGCCTCCCACAACTCTTCATTTTCGGGCATATCCCAACATGGTTGTTGCCAGTAACTGCAACCTCTCCGTATGTTCTGTTTCCAACAACTTCTTCCTACCACCACCACCCCGACTCTGCAGCTCCCTTCGGTGACCTCAACTGTGCAAGTCCTGCCGTCCGCTTTTCACTCTCACTCACCCACCTTTTGTATACATTTCCCTTCTTCTCCAGCTTAAATTCCAGGGTCCATCATTGTAGTGATAATGCACACACCCTCAGCTGCCCTGATGGATGCTCTTGCTTTCTGAGTTTTGTTGGGGAAAATCCCAACCTGGGTAAGCTGTACTGTTTTCTTACTCTATGCCTATAACCATGCAACAGAATGTGATTGTAGACAAACACACAACTGTGGTTGTTCCCACTTTATTTCTCTATTTTTTGGAAGATTTTATTTATTTATTTGAGAGAGAGAAAGAGCATGAGCTGAGGGCAGAGCAGAGGGAGCGGGACAAGCGGACTCCCATGGAGCTAGGATCCCGACTTCGGCCTTGATCCCAAGACCCTGTAATCATGACGTGAGCTGAAGGCTGATGCCTCATTGACTGAGCCACCCAGGCACCCCGGTTGGTCTCACTTTAAATTTGTGATCACTCACCCCAAGAGGCATTTATGCAGCCTGACCTTACGTGGTCCATGTACTTTCCCACTCTCTTTGATTATGTCATACTTTCTCCTCTCTCTCTCTCTTTTTTTAAAAAGAGTTTATTTATTTATTTGACACAGAGAGAGAGATCACAAGTGGTCAGAGAGGCAGGCAGAGAGAGAGGGAGAAGCAGGCTCCCTGCTGAGCAGAGAGTCCAATTCGGGGCTTGATCCCAGGACCCTGAGATCATGACCTGAGCCTAAGGCAGAAACCCAATCCACTGAGCCACCCAGGCACCCCTCTCCTCTCTCTTTAAACTCACATATCACCTGCTCCATTGCCTCTCTTAGCTGACTGACCTTGCTTCCTACTCCACTGAGAAAATAGAAGTAGTCAAGAGGCTTTCCATAAGGTCCCATCCAAAACTACTTGTTTTCTAGCTCTAGTTCCATCTACACTGTCTTCTCACCTATTTATCAACCTTCTGTCTTTCTCCTTCATTAAATTTTCATCTTCCTCTGGATCATTTCATCAGCATAGGAAAAAAAAATGCTATTCTCCCTACCATTAAAAAAACAACAACAACCCAATATACTTTTTAAAATTGCATTTTTCCCTCTTGCTATTGCCCCATTTCTCTGTTCCCCTGTATAGCAAAAATTGTTAAGGAGCTATTTATACATACTGACCCTGTCCCTCTTCTCCCATTCTTTTTTTTTTTTTTTAAGATTTTATTTATTTGTCAAAGAGAGAGGGAGAGAGAGTGAGCAAGCATAGGCAGAGGCAGAGGGAGCCTCTTCTCCCATTCTTTAGACCTCATGCCAACCAAGTTTCTGCCCCTACCGCTTTACCAAAATGTAGTCAAATCGTCAGACCTTCACGTTGCAGGATCCTCATGGTAATGTTTCAGTCTTCTTCTCACTTCACCTTTCAGTACAGTTGGTCCAATGGCCCTCTTACTCTATACATGACTTTAGTCACTAGGCTTCCAGGCACTGTCCTTTTTTGGGGCCTTCTCCTATGCCTCTGGCTGCTTCTACTCAGTCTCTTTGCTTGTTCTTCCTCATTTTCTCAACTTCTTTATGTTGCAGGGTTCCAAGGCTTGGATTTCACCTGTTCTCTAGCAATACTCCTTTCCTCATTTCCTTGGAGATCTTACCTAATCTTAAGCTTTAAGTAACATCTAAGTGCCTATGACTCTTAAATTTATATTTTAGCCTAGACTTCTTCCCTGATATGTGCAATTTCTACTTAATCCCCACTTTAAAGCCTAATGGGAAACTCAAACTCACTATGTCCAAGACTAAGATTTTTATTTTTTTCCCCAAACTTGCCTCTCTCACAGGCTTCCTTGTTTTTGTAAATACATCTCTATTAAGCTGTTCAGCATATCAGTTAGCTATTGCTTCGTAACAAACCATCTTACTCTCAAAGTCTTAAAACAATAATTGTTTATTATTGCTCCTGTATCTAAAGGCTGATTTGGAGTTGGATAATCTAGATTAGCCTTGCTGAGGCACCTGGGCTTCAAACTTCAGAGGCTAAGGCAACTCTGCTTCCTACTGCAGGTCTGTGGGTCACCTGAGCAGCTCTAGTCCACTTGTTTCTTTTTTTTCTGGAACAAGCAGACAAGGCAAGGACTATTCTTTCATGCTGATGGCAGAGGTATAAGAAGGAAAGAAACAATGTGTAAGACTTCTTGAGATTTAAGTTTGGGACCAGCAGGTAGTCACTTCTACACATGTCATCGGCCAAAGTTAAGTATATGGTTGAGCCCATGGTCAAGGTGTGGGAAAACAGATGCTGCCCATATTAGGGTAATGAGAAGGATGCTGATGCTGGGAATTAGTCAATAATTCACCTGACCGCAATCAACCCAAATCAGTGTCATACTTGATTCTTCTTTCTTGTACTAGCTCCCAACATTTAATCCATAAATCCTGTTGTCTCTACCTTCAAAATACATCTGAAGCCTGATCACTTCCCACTACCTTCACTGCTACCACTCAGGTCCTAGCCACCATTAATGTCTTACTTGAATAACTGTAATAACTTCCTATCTGGTTTCCATGCTACTGTCCCTTTCTCCTGATGGTCTTCCCGAGTATCGCAGCCAGAGTGATCCTGTTGAAATGGAACTCAGATCATGTCTTTCATTTCAAATCCCTCCAAAAGCTTCCCAAATTAGAGAAAAAGCTGAAATTCTTAGAAGGGCCTAAACGAGTGTACAAAATTTTAATCTTAATCCTTTACCTCTATGAGGTCATGTTTACTCTCTCTCCCCTCACATTGCTTCAGAAATAACACATTCCTTGATGTTCCTTGAAAATAATGACCATATCCCTGCCTCAGGGCTCTTGCACTTGCTATTTCTTCTTGCTGGAAATGCTTTTGCTCTGGATATCAATGTCTTGCTTTCTTACTTCCTTCAGGTATTTGCACAAAAGCTACCTTCTCAGTGAAGCATTGTTGTTCAATTCTCTCTCCCCGCCCCTCCTCAAATCTTGCCACCCTCAGCAGTTCCCGTCATCCTTTCCTGTATTGTTTCTCCATAGTACCTATCACCATCAAACATACATATATTTTATTCATATTTTGTCTTCCTTTACTGGAATAAAAGCTCTATTCTTATATCTCTCTGGCTGAGATCTTTCCCCCTCTTGTTCACTGCTGTACCTCCAGTGTCTAGAAGAATGCTTAGTACATAGTAGACTTTCAGTTAATATTTTCTTTTTTTTTTTTAAGATTTTATTTATCCATTTGACAGAGATCACAAGTAGGCAGAGAGGTAGGCAGAGAGAGGGTGGGGGAGCAGGCTCCCTGCTGAGCAGAGAGCCCGATGCGGGACTTGATCCCAGGACCCTGATATCATGACCTGAGCCAAAGGCAGCAGCTTAACCCACTGAGCCACCCAGGCGCCCCCAGTTAATATTTTCTGAATGAAAAAATAATTGAATGAATTTTACTGTTTCATTAGTGTTTAATTCATAATGGGCAGAAAGAGCATTCCTTTGCTTAGTTGTGAATAATTATCAGTAAATATTTTAGGGATGTTTAACTTAAAAATATTCTTGATCACTTATAATCTCCTGAAGTCAGCTATGGATTTCAGAATTTTTTTGTCAGAAAAATTTATAATTTGGATGTTGATTAATTAATTATTTTTAAAGTACATAGTAGAGAATATATTCATTGAAATTACTTCTTTTCAACTGAGCTTTATTTTCATCTTTCCTTCTTTAATCTGTGGTATTTACTCTGGACAGCATTTCCTCTGGACAAAATATTATCTGTTCCCTTTCTTTCTTTCTTTTTTTTAAAATTTTTTTTTTTTAATGTATTTATTTGTCAGAGAGAGGGAGAGAGAACGAGTGAGCACAGGCAGACAGAGTGGCAGGCAGAGGCAGAGGGAGAAGCAGGCTCCTGCCGAGCAAGGAACCTGATGTGGGACTCGGGACTCGATCCCAGGATCATGACCTGAGCTGAAGGCAGCTGCTTAACCAACTGAGCCACCCAGGCGTCCCTGTTCCCTTTCTTTTGCAAAATGACTGGTTTTGCAATTTCAGCAAAAATGGCCTCAGTAGGGGAAATAAATAAGTTTAATTCTCCTTTAGGTTTTGAGATGATTAAAATTGAGAATAGGTGGGATGTTTCTCTCATATGTTATTTCTTCAGCTTTATAATTTTATGTTCAGCTAGTTTATTTTTCTAAGTCCTCCCTTTTTTTTCCTCCTCTGAGGGCAAAGTAAATCGCTTTACCTTGCAGAAAAGTGCCAGCAGCATCCTGCAAGATCTTTGAGGAAGCTTATCCATTGTCATTAATTTTGGAAGATTCATGGATCCCTGTAAAAAATATAAAAAAATCAGTGCTTGGAAGCACTGATGATTATTATTTTTTACTTTTCTTCTTTTTCATTTGCGAGGGTGGGTGGGCATATTTCCTTAGTTTTAATGATAATGATACATGATCAGAGATAGTCATTCTTCCCAAGCTCTAATGGAAAGGAGGGACTGCTCATCCAAAAAATAGAGCCTGGTCTGCAGTAAGAATTATGTGTGTCTGGATGAAAGGAATTGGTTTGGGTCTCCTAGCATATATCAATAAGTTTAGTTTCCTTTGTATATCTTACAAAGTTCCTTTCATTTCTTTTACTTTATGAAAGGTGATTGAAGTAGAGGTTTAAAGGGACGAAATATATTGCTGCAATTTCCTGCAACTATTATGTTTCCTTCCATATGTCAGGCTGAAGACAATTATCAATAAAATGTATAGAATTATTATTTGGCACTGACACTCACACTTATCACATGCATTTATAAAGGCACAAGGAATATACTGCATTAGGTTTTCCAAGTCTTTGCAAATAACTCTTTTGATCTTTGATTGTTTTAATTCATATTTAAATTTTTTTTTTTTTAAACTCATAGTTTAACTCATAGCCTTCAGTTTTGTATAGAAAAGAAATCCTCACTATCCTGCTTCTTCAAGGTGGCATTCCAGAGGAGGTTTTTTGTTTTGTTTTGTTTTGCTTTTCTGGTAGAAGTGCCTAAATTTATGTTTTTCTCCCTGAGATGACCAAATGATAGATTTCTTTACATGAAAAATCTGAACTTAAATGATATCATCTTTAATGGCTGGTACCTAGTAAGAAAAACACTTTACATTCATTATTTGATCTCTTTCCTAAATCAGTGAGTGTGTGGGAAAGAGTAGTCACTGTAGCATTCTCCTGTAAAACCTTTTCCATTTGTCACTAGTGTCTTGTGATATTTTCTCCGTGGCCCAGTGACCCTTGGCCCCCAGATCTCTTCCAGAAAAGAAATAGGAGACTCTACTTTAAAGAACCAAATTGGGGGAAAAAAAATGAATGGACATATCGCCCTGGACATAGTCTGCAGATATTTTCAAAGTTAATTTCTCCCGGAGGAAGGGCAGTAAACAGGCTTTCACTTTGGAAGGTCAAAGTCTTTTTTTAGTCATTTTTAATTTTTAGTCATTTAAAATGGGAATGTTAATAAGAACACAATTAGAGTAAACAGTCTACAGCCCATGTGAGAATCATCAAAGTTATGAACAAGAGGAGGCATTTAAGGGATAAACATAATTGCTGAAATTGTGTTGAAATAAAAAAAAAGGAGGTTAGACTGAGAATATGCTGAAGATTTTAATCACATCTTTGCTCTTTTTTTATTACCGACCCCCCCCCCCCTTTCCCCAGGGTCAGGCCAGCTCTGGTCTTCCTCTTGGGTCTAGAGTGGAGGGAGCATGGTGCTTCAGGGACAAGGTGGTGTATTTGCACTTCCCCTTCCCATTTTCCACCTTGTGACCTCACTGGTCTAGCCCCTGTCCTGGGCTTCCTCCTTGCTGGATCCACGCCCACAAGCCCTGGGTGTGGGGCAGGGGAGATGTCAGTCCCTTTGTGGGAAGGCACCATGGCCTTTAATGAGAGAGGTGTTGATAAAGCTTTCTCTATTTCTGTGGAAAACTGAAAAAAAAAAAAAAAAAAAAGGACTGGTTGGACCTCAGGACAGTATTTTTAAAACTTAAAAGCACTAGAATAAGCACTATCGTAGAAAAAGATGTTACGTTTCTGGTTTTGGAGATTGTCCAAGGAAATGTTCAGTTCATCAATAGCGATTCACTGAGGCTTATTTTATTTTAATGTCCAATTTTCACATCTGTCATCATATGGCTACACAGGACTTTGAGGAAACAGGGAACTTATAGTTCCATGTGATTTGGGCTCTTGTCTGAAAGCAAGAGGCCCCACCGAGCCTGCATGGTCCAGGTAGCCCCTGGCTGGTAAGAGACCCCAGCCTCTGAAGTCAAATTGCCAGGTTGTTGAGTCCTGCTTCTCTTAACAAACTACGGTTTTAGTAAATTATCTAATCTCTCTCTGCCTCAGTTTCCTCATATGTGATAGGGGGGCAATAATAGTATCTCCCTCACAGAGTTGCAATGAAGTGCTGAGAAAAGTGTCTGACACATTGTAGCTCATGAGCGGGGAGTGGAGGAAGCTGAGAATAAGAACGATTCTACTTTGCATTTAAGTGAAATGTGAGATGTGACTGAACTCTACGAAATTAAAGTGACTCATTAAAAAGTGGGGCAGCAACAATATATTTTATTCTGCCCTAACATTTAGGCGTAAGAAATTTCTTTTACTTCCTTAAATCAAATTTAATCTGATCCAAGCCTTCATGTCATTGGCCGGGAATTCCATCTCAGCAGTTTTTGGAGTTTTCTCTGTTGCCAAATTGGGCAAAGGAGCTGGTGAGGATGGGGTGGGCGGGGGATGAAGCCTGCAGTGAGACTACTTGGGAGTGATTCTCATATCTTTGGTTCATATGGATCTCTGCCCCAGTTCACATCTATCTTGGATAGGGACAGGCTCTGGGCCCTCCCCCCCCCGCCTTTGTGAGCTATATTGAGTCATGATTAAAATCATAAGTGAAATTGTCTGTATTCAAAGTGTACTACATGATGATGTGATATATATGTATATACATATACACTGTGAAGTTCACCAAAATCAAGTAAATAAGCATCCATCACCACAGTTACTTTTTTTTTTGGTTTTGAGAAACCTTAAGATCTACCCTCTTGGCAAATTGCAAGTATATAATACAGTATTACTGACTATAGTCGCCACACTGCACATTAGATTCTCAGAGCTCATTCATCTTAAGACTGAAAGTTTGTACCCTTTCACCAATATCTTTTCATTTCCCCCATGCGCAACCCTCGGCAACCACCATTTTACCGTCTGTCATTGAGTTGCCTTTTTTTTTTTTTTTTCCAGAGTCCACATGTAAGAGATACCACACAGTTTTTGTCTTTCTCTGTATGCTGTTTTTGCTACAAGCTGGAGTCTGGGTGTTTGTGAGGCTGCATTCCTACACACCTATGGGCCACTCTCCCAGCATACAGAGACAAGCATCTCTCAGTGATTCTGCTGTCTTTTCTCTTTGTGGGACCTCTTTGTTGTCAAACCCACGAATCCCAATCCCTTTCCTTATCTTGGGAATTCTCCTTCCAAGCATTCACCCTATTTCTTTCCTTTCTTCCCCTGTAGACCTAGCATAACTCTCTAAATGAATTTAGGCTTTTAGGAAAAAAAATCCAGAAAGATGTATAATCTTTGGGCAACTTTTGCTTGGACCTTGCAACACGAACTCCCTTAAGAAGAAAACATAAGGACTCGGTGGCCATCTTGGAACAGGGAGGGAAAATGATAGGAAAAAGAAAACAACATACTAATCTCCCATTTTGGTTTCAGAGTGTGGAGCGCAGGAGCTCATTTTCTCCAGAGTCCCTCCTATACGCCTTTCAGATTTGTAAGGGCCTCTTCTCTGACACTTGTTGAAATCAACAAGTCATGTTAAATGTCAGTCAGTGCAGTTTTAATAATTTCTGGCCTACATTATGGCCCATGAATTATCTTTCTTCTGCAGATGCAGCATGATCCTTCTCCCAATGGAGATCTTGAATGGTGGAAATACAATGCATACCAGCACAGATCTGAGGGACCCAAATACACCAAGTATTGCATTTGGGCTGAATTTTAAAATAGATGTTTTGTTTTGTAGTGTTGAAGGTCGTTAAGAAGAAGTGACCACCACTTGACCCGGGGCTGGACCGGGACAATCAGAGCCTCCTCACCCCCATCTCCTCCCCTGAAATGTATGTTCAGCCCACCACTCCCACAGCTGAAGTTGTTTTCAGGGGTGCAGACTTGAGAGAAAAATATTTTTAAGCCTTCTGTTGTATCTTATATGTGACTGAATGCTTAAGTCCTCTGCATAAACTTTGAAGATTCTAGTGGGTTGGTGCAGAGATCTAATTCTCTTGAGGCTACCTGAGATAAACCTCATGAGTTAGTTCCCTTGCTTATTAAAACCTGCCACCTGCCAATCTGGACTGGCCTCTCTCTTTCTCTGCGCTCTCCTTGCTCTCTGTGCATGGGGCCAGTTTACAACCTAACACATAGAATTGAAGTAAGCAATTGCCTTTACCTCTATAAAATACTAAGTAATAGATTTTTTAAACATCCGAGAATCAGACTTTGGTCATCTGTGACCCTAGAAGACTTACATGACCCTAAAGGAATCCTTGGTAACCTGCGACCACAGCACAAGCTCACTGGTCTCTTCCTCATCTATTTTTCGCGCTGTTTCTTCCCCTCCTATACTATTCTCTTCCTTCTGCCTCGTCTTTCTATCTCTCCATTTTTCCTGTCCCCTCTCTCTGTATTTCCCCTACTTCCTATTCCAGAATAATTGTTACCCACCCCCGTTGGGGACAGTGGAGCCAAAGATACTGTTAATCTCTTGTGGGAAGGTGTTTTCTTTCCTTTGAACTGAAGAGCTGCTTTATTTTCTCATTAAGAGAATATCACGTAAGATAAAATCTTTGAAAAAAAAAATTAGGGGCGCTGGGTAGCTCAGTGGGTTAAGCCTCTCCTTCAGCTCAGGTCATGATCTCAGGGTCCTGGGATTGAGCCCCGAATTGGGATCTCTGCTCAGCAGGGAGCCTGCTCCCGCCCCCTCTGCCCCCGCTGCCTACCTCTCTGCCTACTTGTGATTGCTCTCTCTCCATCAAATAAATAAATAAAATCTTAAAAAAAAGAGAATATATATATACACATACATATGTGTGTGTGTGTGTATATATATATATATATATATATATATATAGTCCATTTGGTGTTCTTTTTTTTTATCCCACGTATCTCCAGTAACTTAAGGAAGCAACATGATCAGTAAATATCATTCCTAGAGTTCTCATCAGAGAAAATGAGGTCAGTTTTGTCCATATAAGAACAAGTCTCTAGGTTGTTAAGTTGATACTCCCTCAGATCTTTTTAAGACCAAGCAGTAGTATTGAGGTCAGGGCTTTACTTGCAAAAAAGTCCAAAGACTTTCATTTCCATTAGGAAGCCACATGCACCAAATGCTTTTTCCATTTCTGTAGCAGCATTTTCCTGGAGGTGGGTAGTGTCAGTTACCACTGTTTCAAGTGAATAAATATATATATATATAATCGCAAAGATCAGAGTCCAGAATCCAGAGAGCAAAGTCCTCCAAATAATTCAGTTCAACTCAACAAGCCACCAAGATGATAAAAATAGTTCCTATGCTCTAGAACAACATTCAGCAAATTATGGCCCTTGGACCAAATATGGCTTACTGCCTGTAAATAAAATTTTACTGGGCCACAGCCATACTCATTTGTTTCCATGTTGATCATGGCTGCTTTGTGCTATAGTGGCAGGGGTGAATAGCTGTGACTATGGTTCAAAAAGCCTAAAATATTTACTATCTGGCACTCACAGGAGATGTTTACCAACCTTGCCATGGAAGCTAACATGGAGTGTGGAACATGGTGGTCAAGGAGACATAGACACCATTTTGCTCACCCTCATTGTGGGTTATGCTGGAGGAAGAGGCCACGCCCGCTGTGTCTCCACAGTATCCTGTAGTTTCTGTTTAAAGAGCCCTTGACACCGGGAGATGGCAGTTATTATTTGGAACTAGCTATCTCCCTGACCGTTAGACCGTGTTTAGTCAGCACTTCCTGAGGCTCTCCTTTGTGCAAGTGTTGCTTTAGGCAGGGAAGATATGTCCATAAGCAACAACAAAATACTGTCTCTTTTTCTCTCTCCATTGCGTTCACAGTCTGAATCGGGGGTTGCGACTCCAAATGTTTTCAGGGACCAGGCTAGTAATGGGAATGAGTGAGGCAGCCCGGTTGTCTTAGTCAGTCTGTTTGGGCTGTTAGAACAAAATACTATACACTGGGTGGCTTGTAAACAGCAAACACTTGTTTGTCACAGTTCTGGAGGCTGGGAAGTTGAAGATCATGGCACTGGCAGATTGGGTGTCTGGTGAGAGCTGGCTTCCTCTTTGGCAGCCGTCTTCTCATTGTGCCCTCAGAAGGTGGAAGGTGCCGGCCAGCTCTCTGGGGTCTCCTGTCATTCATGAGAACTCTACCCTCATGACCTAATCACTTCCTGAAGGCCCCACCTCGGGGTACCATCCCCTTAGGGCTTAGGATTCCAGCGTATAAATTTTGGGGGACACAAACATTCAGAACACAGCACCAAGGTTTACTTTCTTTGACTATTAAATGTGTAAAAATAGTTCTCATTTCCACAGAGTCTGTGTGCTTCCTAATTTTCTTGAAACATGAGCTCCTTTTGGATTATGCTTCACTTTCCCAATTTTGATAAAGACATATTCCTCTCCTATGAGAAAAGCAACAGTATATGATGATAAACAGGGACGAACACTTGGCTTTAGAGTCAGAGGGTTGATGGGGACTGTGACACATTGTAGACGTGTAGATGTAGATTTTCCTTCTTCCAAGGAAACACACCAGTGACTCACTTGTCATATAGGAATGTTAAATAGTCTTCTCCTTTCCTTCCTTCTTCTTGCCTCATTTTTTTTTTTTTAAACTAGAAAGAGAGAAGCTGAATAGTTCATCTGGATTTCATGTCAACTCTTGGTCTTTAAATTTTGGCTCAACTAAAAAAATACTGTGCAAACTAAACTCGATATATATGCTAGTAAAGTTTTATCTATGGTCCGTCAGTTTGTGTTCTGTGTGAGAGCTGTGTAAGTTCCTTGGGAATAAATGCCTTGTTTTAATAAAACAAAACAAAACAAAACAAAAACAGCTCCCCCCCCCAACCTAAAAAATAGAACTGAAAATGCAGGACTACTGGAAAAATGTAAAGAGATAATATATACAAAAGTTTTCGGTAAACCAGAAAGCTCTATGTGGATATTTGTTTATAAAGTGATTAAAGAGGGATGTTTGAGTGGCTCAGTCAGTTAAGCATCTGCTTTTGGCTCAGGTCATGATCCTAGAGCCCTGGGATGCAGTCCTGAGTTGGGCTCCCTGCTCAGCAGGGAGTCTGCCTCTTCCTCTCCCTCTACCACTCAGCAGCCCCCCAACTCCCCATCCCACCCCACCCCGCTTGTGTGCCCATGTGCTATCTCTCTCTCAAATAATTAAATAAAATCTTAAAAAAAAAAACCCCAAAGTGATATAAGAGAGCCTCCGTATTCTCTAAGTGTTGGGGAAAGAGATTCGCTTGTTTTCTTGGCAGAGATAGACTTGCCAAGTACCACTTGATGTTCTGATGTTCTTGTAATTCGATGCACTAGATTTATGTGCTGGCTTTGCAATGGCAAGCTATTCTAGGCTGTCGGTGGGAAGCCCTTAAACCACTCCCTCCCCTTTTAGTAACAGTAACTAGTCTTTGCTTTATTCACTGGCTTCAGAATATTATCCAGCTTACCCCCCCCGCCCCCCAGAGGTGTTTTCTCGTCGCCATTTTTGAATTGCTGAGGCAGGTTGTTTTAGTTGTGTATGTTTTTTGTATTTCCTTTTCCCTGTGGAATTTTTTTATCTAAGAGATTACAACTCAGCTGCTTCTGTTGAAAACCAGTTTTCCAGGCCAGCTAGAGACAGGCTGTTGGATAGGAAGCAGTCGAGAGATTGCCTGTGTGATCTGTTATTTCCATGTTAAGTCGGCATTCTGCATCGGAAATGCTGATCGAATGTGGTGTCTGATAACTCTCTGCAAGTCTCTGCTTCTGCCTTTAGTTTGTAAATAGTCCTCTAAAGAGAAAAGTAGGGGAAGAATCCCGAGTGGAAGGAGTTTACGCAGATGCGTTCAGATTAGCATTATTCATGAACCTCAGCAGTTTGTGCTGGTTAATAATCGCTAACACACTGTGCTTTGGAAGATTACTTATTAGGCGGTGTAAATGTCCCCTCAAAGACATTCTTGCTATTTCATTTAAAAGGCAATGAATTAGCCCTGGACATCTGCCATCTATAATTTCTATCTAGTGGAACTGCCCTTCTATGTAGCATATTAGATTTTAGTGCTGGGAAAATTTCATCAAGTAACATCTTGTTTCTCTACTGAGGGAAAGAACTGAAGATGAGAACAGTGTCAGTGTGATGATACAATTTACATATTACTTTTGGACACAAATTGTTTTAAATTTATTTTTAAAGTATCAAGCAAATACATATTTAGACTAGGGGAATATATACAATGTGGCATATTATTTTAAAACAGCCAGATTTTATGGTATGGGCTGTGATAGTTTAAATTCTAGAGACTGACCTGGGTGCATCTTAGCTCACTCACCTATTAGATGTGACTTGGGTAAATCACTCAACCTCTATGAACCTCAATTTCCTTAGTGCAAAATGAGGATAATAATAGCAACTTCACAGAATGTTTCTGATGATTATATGTATAGGGCTTGGAAAGCACTTAGCAGAGTCCATAGCACTGCATAGGCCTTTAATAAATGGTAGTTATCATAATTGTTGAATCAAATTCTTTTAGGAATTAATCTATTCCTTGTTTTTAAGTTTGATGTATAATTTTGGGAAAAATTCTTCCATATATTACTCTGTAGGATTTGAAATGAGAATGAATGGCTTAGAATTAAGATTCTACCATTTACCTAACTGTGGGGTCACAGAAAAGCCACTCATTCATTCATGCACCCCCCTACTCATGCATTTATTCAATGTCATTTGGGGACATTATGTGCCAGGCTCTAGGCATTGCGGGTGAAGAGATGAAGAAGAAAGAAAGACAAGGCTTTCCTCTGTATGAAGCTTACATTGCATTAAGGCTTGTTAGACCATCAAAAATATATCTAAATGATGAAATAAAATAATTTGGAATTTTTTAGAAATAATTATAAAGAAAATAAATATAGGTTGCTTACTGTTATAGAGAAACAGTGTATCTTATGAAGAAAGTAGAAACAGGCCATGGTGTTGGGGGGCAGTTGGGAGCTGCAGCACGATGTAGTATGATCAGATCTGAGAGAATACATTTCATTTCAGATTTAAATCACAAAACAGCTAAACACTCAGAGATATGTGAGAAGAGTGTTACAGAGAGAGGGAGGAGTTGATGGGGTATACTTGTAGTAATAGGAAGCCATTAGAAAATGTTAATGAGGGGACGCCTGGGTGGCTCAGTTGGTTAAGCGGCTGCCTTTGGCCCTTCGGCTCAGGTCATGATCCCAGCGTCCTGGGATTCAGTCCAGCATCGGGCTCCTTGCTCAGCAGGGAGCCTGCTTCTCCCTCTGCCTCCCTCTGCCACTCTGTCTGCCTGTGCTCGCTCTCTCTCTCTCTCTCTGACAAAAAAATAAATTAAAAAAAAATTAAAAAAAAAAAAAGAAAATGTTAATGAGGAGAAAGATATGTTTCAGATTTTTAATGATTTAATCTTTTGGGGGATATGTTTGTTACATATAAACAGTGGATAATAATACATATAAACGGTTACCTGCTAGGGTGCCAGAGTATGAAAGGAGAGAGTGCAAATAAAACACTTGGCACTGGCATGTCTAACCACGTAATAAAGGGAAGCTATAAAGTTATTTTTGTGGAATTTATCCAATTTTTATCTCAGTTGCTTTGGACTGAATCATGTTCCTCCAAGATTCGTATGTTTCTGTATTTAGAGTTAGTGCCTTTAGGATGGAATTGAGGGGAGATGAGGTCATGAGGGTAAGACTCTAATTTGAGGGCTGGTACTCCCATAAGAAAAGGAAGAGACATAGACTTTTATTCGTGATGGCTTTGGATGGGGTAATATATTCTCACTTGGTTTTCTAGGTGAGGAGCCCCAAACACTTGGGGGGACATAATGGCCAGGGATAGAGGAACTGTTATGGGCATGAAGCAGGAACAATGTTTATTTTAGCTAATACTCTGAGCACATGAACTAAGCGGTTATGACTTCTAGGTTCATTAGTTCTGGAGCGATGTTTTACAAGTCTGGCTGCATGTAATAATGACTGGGAGAAATTTTAAAATGACATATTTCTGGATTCTACTGCCAGAGATTTTGATTTAGTAGTTCAGTGACTGAGCCCTGTGTTACGTATTTTTGACAAAATACCTCAACTACTCTGCCAAGTTTGGGATGTGCTGGTTTTAACATATTTCCTAGTGACTTAATGATGTCAATAAATTGTGTTCAAATGCATTGGATTTTTATTTAGAGAACACCAAGCCCTAGGAGAGTCTGATGATTTAAACTTAGAGTTTATGGGTTTTCTATGAAGCTCTTCTATATACCACATTCTTTTAAGAATCAATGGAGTATAATAGATTTGTACATGTCCTCTGGACATAGAATTGATAGATGGAAATCTCAGGGACACGACTTACCAGCTATGCGGTTCTAGGCAAATTATGTGCCTCATTTTATCTATATCATCTATAAATGGGAGGTTGATGATAATGCCCCAAATTCTACAACAAATCTTACTAAAACCAACATAAGAAGAAATATAAAATCTGAATAGTCTTATAATTATTGAATAAATTTCTAACTAAAAACTTTCCCACAAATAAAACTCCAGCTCAGATGATTTCACTAGTTGATTCCAGAAAATACTAAGAAATAAAGTCAATCTTACACAAATTCTTTCAGGAAAAAAAAAGTGGGGGAGAGATTACTTTCCAATTTTTTTTCATGAAGCTAGCAGAACAAGAATAAGTCCTGACAAGAATATTACAAAAAAGAGATACTATCAGTCAGTCTCAGTCACTGTGTGAAAAAGTTAACATAGTGGGTCTGAGACTATCCTCCTTACAAGGGCTTGCTGGCAAGGCTGTCTTTGGCTGGCATCTGGAAACTTGGATTTCAGGAGTATTCCCATTATTCCCCTAACTGATAGGGGTGACTCACTGGGCCTTACTGTCTGTATGTGGTTTATGCCAAAAGTCTGCTTTCCTTATAGAAATCTGGAGTTTTAGCATGTGCTGGGCAGGGGGTGCCTATATGACCAAACTCCATTAAAAACCCTGGCCACGGCATCTCTAATGAGTTTCTCTGGTAGACATAACTTCACAGGTGTTGTTGCAATTCAGTGTTGGAGAAATTAAGCATGTCCTGTTTGACCCCACTAGGAGAGGACTCTTAGAAGCTTGCTCCTGGTTTCTCTCACACTTTACTCCTTGTGTCTTTTCTCTTTGCTGAATTTGCTTTGTATCCTCCTGCTGTAATAATTCAGTATGACTAAATGCTGAATGCTGTGAGTCTTCATGAATCAAATCCTGCTTTCAGGGACCCTCAATAGATTCATGCACTGTAGTTATTAACCAACTCCATAAGTCATGAGAAAGTTTAAAAGGTATAAGGATTATTTGCACCAAAGATGATCATATGCATAGAATTGAAAAATAAGTTTAGCAAGGATGCTGGGTACACCAGCAAAATTTTTCAAATTGACCATGTTTCTATATAATAGCAAGAGAGTGTAGGAAAGTACAAAAGTAAAGGTACTAAGTCCCCTAGAGTAAATCTAATAAATGTGTAAGAGTTCTTCACAGAAAAATATATTATTGAGAGAAATTAAAGAAGACCTAAGTATTTGATAGATGTGTCATACTCATGGATTAGAAGATTCAATACAATAAATATGAAAACCCTTTCCAAACTGATTTATAGATTCAATGGAATATCAATTGAAATTCATTTTTTTTTTAGTGAAATGTGTCAAACTAATTTTAAAATTTATATGGAAATGCAAAGGGTTAGGACTAGCCAAGACTCCTTTGAAGAACAAGATTGGAGGACTCATTTTTTCAATGGTTGTCATAAATAAAAATAAATATATAAAAATATATTTATATATCTAGAAATGCACATTTAAGGATACATAAAATATATAAAATATTTTTATGTATTTATATATATATTTTTTTATTTATGACAACAATATCATTTTGGCACAGTAGGGAAAGAAAAGTCTTCTCAACTAATGTGCTCAGTCAACTGTTTATTGATATGGAAAACAATATCCTATATCTCACAAAAATTCATTCCTGATGAGGTATAGGCATAAAAGCAAAAAGAGCAAAAACAAGAAACAATAAAGATTCTAGGCAAGGACTATTCAATAGGAGTTTCTGTGAAGACAGAGGTATCCTATAACTGTAGCCATCATATTGGGCCTATTACGGTAGCCATCATATTGGGCCTATAGACCCCTTAAATGCTACTAGTGTGAATGAGAAACGGAATTTTTATTTCTTTTTTTGGGGGGGGGCGCATGGGTGGCTCAGTGGGTTAAAGCCCCTGCCTTCGGCTCAGGTCATGATCTCAGGGTCCTGGGATCGAGCCCCACATCATGCTCTCTGCTCCACGGGGAGCCTGCTTTCTCCTCTCTCTCTCTGCCTGCCTCTCTGCCTACTTGTGAACTCTCTCTGTCAAATAAATAAGTAAAATCTTAAAAAAAAAGTAAGAAATTTATAAAAAAAGGATTTTTTATTTCTTAAAAACTTTATTATTATTACTTTTAGAGATTTTATTTATTTATTTGACAGAGAGAGACACAGTGAGAGAAGGAACACAAGCAGGGGGAGTGGGAGAGGGAGAAGCAGGCTTCCCACTGATCAAGGAGCCTGATGCGGGGCTCGATCCCAGGACCTTGGGATCATGATCTGGGCCAAAGGCAGACACTTAAAGACTGAGCCACCCAGGCGCCCCTATTTCTTTCTTTTTTTTTAAAAAATTTTTAAAAAAATTTATTTATTTGTCAGAGAGGGAGAGAGAGCGAGCGAGCACAGGCAGACAGAGTAGCAGGCAGAGGCAGAGGGAGAAGCAGGCTCCCTGCCGAGCAAGGAGCCCGATGTGGGACTCGATCCCAGGACGCCGGGATCATGACCCAAGCCGAAGGCAGCTGCTCAACCAACTAAGCCACCCAGGCGCCCGGGCGCCCCTATTTCTTAAGAATTTTAGTTGCTATAAATTTAAATTTAAATAGCCAAATGCAGCTGATGGCTAAAATACTGTGCAGGGCAGTAGTAGAGTATATTATAGGAGACTATCCTTATAACTTTCAGATAAGGAAAGATTTCTTAAGCAGGACAGCAAAATTAGCAACTAAGAAGGAATATGTAATAAATTAAGCTACATTAAAATTAAGAGTTTTTCTTCATCAAAAGATACCAGTAAGAGGATGAAAAATTAAGGCACAGGGTGAGAGAAAGTATTTTCAGTACAGAAAATTGACAGTCCTGTTCAGAATATATAAAGAACTCCTATAAAGAAGAGGAACAGAAGAAAAAGGGAGCTAACACTAGAAAGATTTGCAAGAGACTTGCACAGACAATTTCAAAGGAGGATATAGAAATGACCAATGAGCATATGGGAAGGTGCTTGACATGACTAGTGATCAAAGAAATGCAAATTTCAAACCACGAGATGACACTACTGTCTTATGAGAATATTAAAATTCAAAACACTTAAAGAATACCAAGTGCTGGTGATGATTTGGAGCAACAGGAATTCTTAAATTCTGCTGGTAGGCATTGCAATTCTACCACTTTGAAAAACAGTCTGGTTGAAGGTATGTATATAACTCAGTATTTTCCCAACAGAAACACAAGAAGAGGTGCTCAAATGACGTTTCTAAGAATGTTTGTGGCAGTATTACTATAGTCCAAACCAAGGCAAAAAAAATCAAATAACTACTAAGGATAGAATGAATGTGTGAATTATGGTTGTTTTAAAGAATGGAATTTTAAAAATATTTTTAAAAAGTATATATATTTTTAGAGATGGAGTGGGGTGCAAGGGCAGAGGGAGAGGGAGGAAGAGAATCTTTTTTTTTTTTTTAAAGATTTTATTTACTTATTTGACAGAGAGAGATCACAAGTAGGCAGAGAGGCAGGCAGAGAGAGAGAGGGAAGCAGACTCCCTGCTGATCAGAGAGCCCGATGCGGGGCTCGATCCCAGGACCCTGAGATCATGACCCGAGCCCAAAGCAGCGGCTTAACCCACTGAGCCACCCAGGCGTCCCAAGAAAGAGAATCTTAAGCAGGCTCCACGCCCTGTGTTGGTCCTGACTCGGGGCTGGCTCTCACGACCCTGAGATTATGACCTGAGCCAAAACCAAGAGTTGGATGCTTTAACTGACTCAGCCACCCAAGTGCCCCAGTTTCTCTATTTCTAACAATTGAAGTCACACTGCTTGGCATTTGCATGTTGTTTTAAAGCAGAAGATTAGAGTTGTGGTGCATATTCACAGAGAAGAACACCTGTGCTTTTCCCCCTTCAAAATAAAAGCTGATTATAAATAATATATGTGCTCCAGTTTCAGGTATACAATATAGTGATTCCACACTCCCATAGGACACCCAGTGCTCATGACAACAAGTGTGCCCTTAATCCCTATCACCTGTTTCACCCATCCCCCTGCCCACCTCCCCTCTGATAACTGTCAGCTTGTTCTCTACAGTTAAGAGTCTGTTTCTTAGTTTCTCCTATTTTTTTCCCCTTTGCTCATTTTTTACATCTTAAATTCCACATATGAATGAAATCATATGGCATTTGTCTTTCTCTGACTGACTTACTTCACTTAGCATAATACTCTCTAGCTGCATCCGTGTCATTGCAAATTGTAAGATTTCATTATTTTTTAGCTGAGTAATATTCCATTGTGTATACATACCACATCTTCTTTATCCATTCATCTGTTGATGGACACTTGGGCTGCTTCCATAATTGGGCTATTATTGATAATGCTGTTATAAAAATGGGGTGCATGTATCCCTTTGAAGTATTTTTGTATCCTTTGGGTAAATACCTAATAGTGCAATGGCTGGGTCATAGGGTAGCTCTATTTTTAACTTTTTGAGAAACCTCCATACTGTTTTCCAGAGTGGCTGCACCAGTTTTCATTCCCACCAATAGCACGAGAGGGTTTCCCTTTCTCTGGATCCTTGCTTGAATGGAATTTTTTATAGAATGAAAATGAATGAACTACAGTCACATAAACATGGGTTTGTCTTATAAAATTGAGCAGAAAAGGCAGAGAGAGAGAGCATATAATGTCTTTTTCTACTTAAATAAAACTGAAAAGTACCCAAAACTGAACTGTGGTCTTAGAAGTTGGGATAGTAGTTGTGTTGAGGAGTGAAAAGTGGCAGTTGAAAAAGGGCATGAGGGAAACTTCTGAGGGGCTAATTTTATGTTTCTTGACCTGGCTATGGTTACATGGGTATGCTTGCTTTGTCGTAATGCATTGATCTATGCACTTAGGTTTCGTGCACTTTTCTGAATATGTGTTTTATCTCCATAAAAATGCAAATCAACGAAAAGAACAAATTAGGTAATAAAGTAGGCCAGAAAATAGACTTAAAGAGATTAAGGTAATTCAACTCAAATGTATAAAGAACACATACTCTTTTTAGAAATAAGAAGCAGTACTATCTTTGCATTTAGGACAGTGTCCATGTCCAGGTCCATATCTAGGTCCAGGGTCTGGCTCATGATGCAGCACCCACAAGTGGGCTAGCTCAGCCAGGCAGGAGAGAACAGGGCTGGCTTTCACCCAGCGAGCACTATGAGGCAGGCCGGCAGGTGGGAGTTGGTATCTGGGAGGCCTGGCAGTGGTCTGCAGACAGATGTCCTCCTGGCTGCTGGGTCAGGGCTCTCGAGTTGGCAGCGGGCAGACAGTGAGTGTCCAAGCAGGCAGGTGGTCAGGACGGGGAGGACTTCCAGCAGGTGTTATTGACCATGCTATGAGAATAGGGCTCAGGGACTGGCCTCCATATCCCGAGAGGAATGAGGGGAGAACAATGGGCTTCAAATCCCAGAGGAATAGGGTACAAGGCAGGAAGTCACTCAGCTGCTTGTACCCTGTGAAAATGGAGGATGAGTGGAGGTTTGGTCATGAGAGTCTCCGAGTCTAGACCTATTTTGAGTCCACAGGTGGGAGTTAAATATTTGCAGCTGTGCAGCTTGGAGGATAAAGGAGGGAATCAGGCTGATATACAATTTAGAGTGTGTAGGAAAAAATAGTACAAACAAAAAATGTGAGCACCAGAAGGAACCTTAAAGCTCATCTAATTCAACGCCTTCATTTTACAGGAATGGAGACTAACATTACTGAATGCCACCCGTGACGTGCTTTTTACAAGTGAATCCATTTGATCCTTGTAAGCATCTTGTGAATTAAATAGTATTGTCTTTATTTTACAGATGGGTCAGAGAAGTTCAGCAAATTCCTCTGTGTCATATAGCCCCGTTAGCGCTATTTCCATTTCATCAAATACCAAGTAATGGCAGAGTTGGACCTAAAATTCAGCTCCTTGACTTCTAGGTTTATTTTATTTCCGATATGACAGAAATGACTGTAATTTTATTTACATGGATTGACTGAAAAGGAGCTCTAAAATTTCAATACTTCTGTCTCACTTGAGCTGAAAACATGGGCTGACTGATAATTTACACTGGGAGCATTGGTTTCCTGTATTTGAGGGTTGTTGAAAATCTGATTTGTGCCTGAAATGGCTCAGATACAGAGGGATGTTTGAGTAGGTCAAATTATTATTTTTTGGGTTCCAGTTAAATTTTCCTACACACAGCCTCAGTTCAGGAAAACCAGAGTGCGTAAGGTAAAAAAAAAAAAAAAAAGGAATAAAATCAAACAAGAAACTTTTAGCCAACTGTTCTGAAGCCCTTTTTGGATGAGAGATGAGCTGATGGACTGGGGAGAGGCTAATGACACCCTTGCAACGGGCTCTCACAGACCTATTAGCCCAGCAGCAGGAGTGGGGAAGACAATGGAAGCACTCTGCTGGGGTAGAGGAGCAGAAATTTCCAAAGCCACCTGAAAAGCGAAATAATTATAGAGAGTCACCTGAAATTCAGCCAGAAACATAGCATGGACAAGTCACTTAACACCTTTATTCATCCTGTCTGAATTGCAGATAAAAGCTTTTTATCTACCTACCTTATTGAGCCATAAGAATACATGTAATTTTTGTTGTAAAGTTCTTCCAACTACTTCACAAAGAATCCTATCTAAAGACAATGCATTATTGTTACTGTTTCTTTCTGCTTTGTGTCTAGGGAGATTTTGAAAGATGCTACAAATGGATTAGGTAGGTCAGAGATAATACTGTCCTCCTCCTCCAGGAGCTTGATATCTGTTGATGGCAGACCAATTTCTCCCCCAGCATTACATGTAGAAATGCAAATGAACACATATCAATGTCTCCTATATACTATCTGGGGGTGTCATTGTGTTAAGCACCCTCGCATTAGTCGTCTGACTTTTCTTGTTCTGTCCGTATGTCAGGCTGTGTACTTTGGTTGTTTACCCTTTCCTGCTTCTGCCCTTTTCTCTCCCCCTACCCTTCTGCTTTCTTATTTCCTTTTAGATCTTTATTGACTGAGGTGAAAGGTGAACATTATCATCGTGGAAGTTTTCTTCTTCTGTGTGACACCAAATATGTTCTGAAACATCTGGAGGTTTGGAAGAGTCTATTTATTGCAGTATGGAAAAAATATGCAGACATTCAATTTCAGTCCAATTTGAGAACAGGTATCAAAAACAAATCAAGTGCCCCACGGGTAAGAAAATATGGTTTTCTCAGTCTGGATTTCATTTTCTCATATGGTAAAAGATACTTACATCTAGAAAAATATTTACGATTAAGACATGAAAAGGAGTGGGTGGTAAAGAACTATTGATACCCAGACTAGGATCTGGAGACAAGATGAGGTGGTAGGAACTGTAGTTAATATCCACCATATGGAAACATGGGTTCCAATTTAGACGTGTTTTTCAAATTTTCAAAAAAATTTAGAAATCTCTTTGTTTAATGTATAGTATCCTTTAAAAAAATACTGGCAATGAATTAAAAATCATTTGAAACACCCTTTAGGGCAAACACACGTCTGTGGGTCAAATTCTGTTCACAGGGACCCATCTCCAGTCTTTGAGGTAGGGTGTGGAGAAATTGGGATTTTTTTTAAAGATTTTATTTATTTATTTGACAGACAGAGATCACAAGTAGGGAGAGAGGCAGGCAGAGAGAGAGAGGAAGAGAAGCAGGGCTCCTGCTGAGCAGAGAGCCCCATATGGGGCTTGATCCCAGGACCCTGGGATCATGACCTGGGCCGAAAGCAGAGGCTTTAACCCACTGAGCCACCCAGGCGCCCCGAAATTGGGATTTTTAATATGCACACAACAGGAAATCATTCAGTATAATCTAATTTGCGTTTCCCAAAGACACCTCCTGGATACTGTGTAGATAGTGGTTTCTAGGTGGGCAAGAGTGGAAGAAAGTCAAAGGCGTGGTCCAAGTGAAGGATAATGGGCTTTGGTATGTGGTGGAGGCTATGAAGTGGAAGAGTGTGAGTTATAATGGACAAGGAAAGGGCAGAATCAAGGATGTCACACAGATTTGGGGCTGAGGCAGTCGAGTGGATGTTGGGGCCATCTACTCAACTGCCTCAGCTGAGGGTGGGAGGGTTTAAGTTCCAGGTAGAATGAGAAGTCAATTTTGGATAAGTTCTTTCTCTAATTTCTTACCTTGAATGCTTAGTTGAATGCTTACTGTTTCTCTTAAAACTGAGAACATTTCGTTTGACCCTATCATCAATGCTGTCATTTGTATTTTTTTTGGTAGTTTCCCTTCAATAATCTAATATTATGTTCTTATTTTCCCTTTTCATCCAGTTTTGTTTGGGAGACTATTTTAAAATATCTAAACAGTGCTGGCTTTGCTATGGACTACTTTTATTCCACTGCGGTTAAAATATGGAGTCTGTCCAAATTCTGCTTTTATAAATTAATGGAGATTTTCTTTGTAGCTCGTATAAAATTGGCTCTTCTGGAAAAAAAAATCTCTATTTTATCTCCATTTCATTTTACGGAGTCTCCAACACCTCAGAAGGCCAATCAGAGCTTCTTACCCAGACTTACTTCAAGAAAGAAGAATTATTGTTCTATTTAAAATAATGGTTGATCTGCTTTGCCGGTGAAAATACCTACTAGAAAAATTAATCTCAAGAGAAGGTAATGTCATACCATTTTTCGTGTAGGAGTTTTCAGGTGCATACAGGAGTGTAGGCTGCAGCAGCATTTATTCTAGATGAGATTTCGACAAAAGGCGATTTCATTTTGGACCTGCGTCCAAAGAAGCTTGACCTCTTCCACGGGGTTTCCGCGACGAAAGCCTGGAGTGTTTCAAGGGACACTTTCCCGCAACGTGACTGTTCCGAGCCCTTGCTCGACCTGCTGGCACCAGGGACGGGCTGCTCTTTCCTTCACAGATGCTTCTTTCTCAAGTGCACACTTCACTTTGATTCCCTCAGATGCTCTCTCTCCTCTTTCTTTCGCAAACACTTATTTCTGTGAGTTCTTTGCTAGCATCTATGAAGTACTGAATCTCATGCACATGTATTTCTTGGAACTTCTTTTTCCAGTGAAATACTTTGCAGCTGCTCTGCAATCGAGCGACAGTCTTATGACTGCCACTTTCCCCAGACTCGTTTAGCCTCTTTTTTCTCCTTTTCAGTAAGTGGCCAAGCAGAGAATTCTCTTGCCCAAATCCTATCGCTCCGTGCACTCACCTAATTTGTTTTTTTCGTTTTCTTTTTTTTCCCCACCTGGAAGTATTTGGGAAAGTATAAAGTGTTTATTTTAGGTAATACGTGAGTACTTACCATCATAAAATGTTCAACAGTAAACCTGTTTGTTTATGCTACACTATTTTGGATTTTAATTTATGCACTTTTATATTCTCTTTGTGAATAGTTGAACTCAAATTTCAGTAGAAGGAAAATATTGAGAAGAGTCCCATGAAGTGCATTATAGCCAAAAGCTCATGGAGGAAGAGCTTTTCTCTTAAGTAGTTTCCAAAGCATCACCAAAGCGAACGTTGTGCTAAAGGTGAGGCAAGGTCAGGGATTAAATTCAAATTCATTTCCAAATGGTAGCCAATATGTCTAATGTACACTGAAAATAGTCTACTAGTTACTAAGTAGGCTTGAATACATTATTGAAGGAAAAAAATTATGTGGGATTTCATTGCCAGCTCAGGCAGAGAGAGGCCCAGGCTAGCTTTCTCGCTCCTCTGGTCCCCATTTTTTCATAGCTTGCTTCTGAAAGAAGCAATCAACAGTGGTTTATGATGCTCAGACGTTTCTATGATGCGTGCTGACTGAAAATCATTGATGTTTCTGCTTTAACTAGATTTAGCTACTTTGAGTTGAAAGCCCTGCGCTGCCTGAAATCCCATTTTACTAAACCCTCCAGTGAGTAAAACCACCGAGTCCTTCAGGAAAATTCCATCGCACAGTTAGAGGAAACTGTTAATTACAGCCATGCTCAGCACTGAAGCTCTACCTTAAAGGTACAGGAGCTCTGCCTGCTCCAGCTGGTCTTCAGCCCACGTGGTGCCATTCAAGTGCTACCATGTGGCTGAGGCTCTTTTGATGTGTTTCCTGGGATTCTGATTTCTGTGTCCCCACAAAACGCTATGGGAGCAAGGCCACGAATCTTTTCCATTCCAATCCAAAGGAGAGAAAGCTCTCCTTTCTTTTCTATTCCTGGGATTCCAGGTTTTACCCACTGGCCTTCTACCCTCTCTCTCCCTTTAGCAAAAGAGCTAATTCTCAAAAAAAAAAAAAAAAAAAAAGATTTAAACCAACCCCACACTCAATTGTGTGTAGAACTGGCCCCTGTGCACAGAATATGTTACCTTGGGAACTGAGACAAATTATAGGCTTATGGATTATAAAGATTTTTTTTACCTTAATGAAAATTTAATTTGTTATGAATGGTTCATCATAACATATGCCAAGAAGAGCGTGCCAGAAATAACAATCTGAAGGAACACACGGGATCTAACGCTTCCATACTTTTCCAAGAGCAAAAGAGATCACTGAAACAACACATGTCAGATGCTATTACTGTCATATTGTTGAGGCCATCTGTTAAAAACCAGGATCAGGACCCGCTGCGTTCATTGAATTTGCAGTTCTGGAAAGGACAATGTCAAATGAAATTAAGTTGATTCTGTTAAGAGGAGTGTACCTGAGAGATTAAAAAAAATTTTTTTTTCTATGAGATAAGCCCATGTTATTTGTATGGGTGTCTATACAAACATAGCAGTCTTTTTTTAAAAAAAGAACTAAAATTTGCATCACCACATTAGTGATTTAGTTTCTGAAACACAAAATTGTGACAATAGTTTATATAGTTAGATATATATTTGAATGTATGCACACAAAAATGCAGAATATGCTTACATACCTGATAAGGTTGTCAGAATGGGTAGGGGCTTTTAGAATAATCAGGGATGATCATAAGAGAATATCTGATACTTTATCAGTTAAAAAATGTGTGATTTCTTTGATATTCTGATGAGGCTTGAAAAGTGGAATTTAAGAATGGTTTTAATGAGATGCTTACTCACTTTCCAGCCATTCTTGCTTTTATACTGAAATATCAAGCTGGTTTTATTAAACAGTAACTATGTGTGGTTCCCAGTCTCTTAGAATGTTTCTTTGGGCAGTATTTCAAGTCTCCCTGCTAACATTCCATTTGTCTGTATTCTATACTTTTTTTTCATTCTCTTCCAATACATCCTCCCCTCACACAAATAGTGAAAGAGTAAAAATTCTTTGTCCTTCTATTTCTTAACTCTGATCAGACTCTGTGGCTGGGGTTCTTTAGTAAAAGCCTATCTGCCTAATGCACTGGTTCTTAATCAGTGGCTAAATGCATTAAGGCAGGTCATGGACAACCCATTGATCATCACCCAGAACGTGTTTGTAGTGAACTTAATAACCACTAATGTCCTTTCCATTTCTAGAAGTCCAGGATCCTAGGGAAAGCAAAGGCCTGTGTGTCTATAAAGTGACATAACATACTCTATTTAAGTTTTATCTGAGCAGATGATGCAGAGTTAACAACACGTAGCAAAATTGCCAAGAAAATCTAAGAAAGAACAATAATATTTGACATAAATCTTAACCCACTGAAGACAAGGACATACTTTCTGAACAGATCTCTAAGTTTTCTTTTTTTTTCTTATTGCATGTTTCACCACAAATTTATATCTATCATCTGTCCTTCCATCCATCCATCCATCCACCCATGAATGAAGTTTCTTATGAGGTCGTTAAGTGGCTTAGTTGCATGAGGCTTGTTTCTCACTGATTTTCTGTTATAACAGGGGCAGGAATTTTTCTAGTCTTCCCTCATGGCAGTTGGTTGTGAGGGGAAAGGATGTGGGCTGGGGACTAAGATTAAATGGATGTGCCCCCAGATGGTCGGACTTATGTGACAATGCCAGAGCGGTGGGGTGGCTGTGGGGATAGGCATGGGGAGAGGGAGCACAGACGCTAAGAACTATATTTAAATAGAAGATAATATCTGAGTAGTTACGTGATGGTCTTGCCCAACAAATGCTAGAGCATGAGATTTAGGTTTCCAGGCCCAAGTCTCACCTGATGGTAGACCTGGAGGGCAGACCCATCTGGCTCACCCAGTCACACACTGAGGATTAAGGTCTCTACTTTGCTATAGCAGTCCTATCCCCTTGTGAAATGGATCCAGGTTCAGTCTCAGCTCGGACTAATATCTGGTAGCATTTTCTTCCTTAGTTGGGTCCAGGGGAATGGTGTGGGAGATGGAAGTTAGCTAGTAAGGGAGTGGACAATGGTGGATGCTGAGGCAAAAGTTATTCCTGTGGGCACAGTGGAAATATAAGGAGAGAGGTAGTAATGACCCCCAACCACAGAAGTTCATATATAAATAGTAAACATGGTTAATTTGGTCAATTGCTTACTTTCTTGGTTCTACCTACAACTCTCAGGGAACCTGTTGCCTCCTATTCTAGACCATTTTTAGGATTTAGCTAATGAGATTACACGTGCTTATAAATGAGTATTGGGGTCAAAACTCTTTATGCTTTGGGTTTTATATTTTTAATAAAGAACAGTCTGCTTATGTGCTTCATTGAAATTTCCTCTGACCTAATTTTCTTGTAGTGACCTTGTGAGATACTGATTCATACTGATTCATTATGGTTCTTCCTAGATTGAGAGAGGGTCCCTAACATATGAAAAACTTTTAATTGGCTTTTACTTATATTTGATTAAATTCAACAAAAGATATTGTCTACTATAGACTAGGTCCTATAGGGTGCACAAAACGAATTTCCTTGCTCAACCAAACAGGTTGGTTTTATTTATTTATTTTTGTATTTTATTTATTTGTCAGGGAGAGAGAACAAGCAGGGGGAGGGGCAGAGGGAGAGGGAGAAGCAGAATTCCCACTGAATAGGGAGCTGGATGAAGGTTTCGGTCCCACAATGCTGGGATCATGACCCAAGCGGAAGGCACACTCAACAACCAAGCTACCCAGGTGTCCCTACTGGTTGGTTTTAAAGTGTTAATACTGTTAATACTGTACTTACTGATTCTAAGAGGTACATTTTTAACATTTCTAAAATTGGGATTCTTCTTATTCAGGTTGATGGAATTACCTAATTTAATAGGTGGTATTTAAAATTTATTAATGGTAAATAAAATTACATGTCTTGTAGTTAATGTCTTCAGAGTCAACGAGATATGGAAATGTAAGGAATTTGGTCAAGTTTACCCCATACACTTGGTAAGTGTAGGCTCTGAGTGACTGTGGGTCAGAACATAGGAATCTATAGTTCTGTCAGTTAATTTCAATTTCCAGTTCCTACCTGCCCTTCCATGTGTGAATGTCTTACCAGTTGAAAGTGAGTCTAGGATTTAAAGCTACATCACCATCTTCCAAGACACGAACCAGTTAGCCTCATTTGTCATTCAGTAGAGTAAACAGGTATGTTTTGCAATGCTGGAGGGAACACCGGGTTTCCTAGATATACTGAAGTATAGCATGGAGGACCTCAACAGCATGGCAACTTTCTGACATTTTCAAAGGTAAATCTGACTATATTGATTTTTTCCCCCTCATAATAACTAAAAAGCCAGGTGAGATGTCTTCACTGTATACAACCAGAGAGAATATGAAATTTTGGCAATGGTATGAAGATTAGAGGATGCCCAAATCATTTCTAGGCATTTGTGTATTTGGAAAACATACTGAATTTGGAAAACAATTTGTGTATTTGGAAAACAATTGCAATATGCCCACCCTATATAGGAGAGTATAATAGCAAGAAGTCAAGAGATAGCATTCTGAATTTTGCCTTCAAGGTCTTTATAATATAATATAGCAAAGTATATACAGATATTTAAATAACAAAGTACTTGTAATTGTTGATATTGCTGAATGCCTTATTTTAAAATGTGTTTAGAACAGTGTCTAGGATGTTCTAAGTGCTACATGAAAGTACTTGTTAAAGGCACAAAGAAAGGAAGGACAAACTATAATATAGTATATTATGAGATAAGTGACCCAAGAATGACATCAAAAATTTGTGGGAAGTTAAAAAAGAGAGGTATGTTCCAGCTAGGGGTGATCATGGAGTCAGGGAATTTTTGAGCTAAGTTTGTAAAGAGCAGTAGGATTCTAGTGGAGAGAGAAAAGAGAAAGCCCCCTAAATCCAAAGAATGCCAGGAAAAAAGTCCGTGTACACAGACTTACTACACTAGAGCCTGTTTATTCGCTGATGGGATTCAAAGCATAAGCAGACAGAGGGATTAATCTTACACCAAAAGAGCGTTATCTGTTTCTGTGAGGCAAGAAGAAAGGAAAGAGGAATAAGAACAGATGCAGCCAAATTAATTTGGGGGGTAATTACCTCAGCAATCCTTAGCAGCTGAGGTGTAAAAGTGGAAGAGGGTCGTAGAGCCGCCACAAGGCTGAATTGTCTTGGAAGCTGCTGCTCGATGGGGAAGTGAGGTCAAGTGTCCAAAGAGAAGAAGGAAATTGAGGGGTGCTGGAGATCTTGAAGAAGTCGGTCAAATTTGGTAGGAATGTGGGAGTGAGTTATGTGGGAGGCCAAGAGGCTGTTTTTGCAGAATTGAGTATCAGAATCCTGGTTGCTTAGACTGACTCAAGTTTTAGCTGCTGGACAGTTATCCACACGGAGGGGAACTAACTTCGAAAGTCCACAGTGGATCTGGGGAAGTGATCTGGAGGTCAGTAGAGGATAATAATAAGAAAGGCTGCAAGGGATTACAGGGGAATCAGATGTACCCTGAAGATGTGAAGGCACATTTTTAAAAGATGAGGATGGAAAGATTAGAGAAGATTGGCAAGAAACAGTGGGAGTAGGGAGAGTGATATCTAAATATTTTAGTCTTAAAATACATGTGCTGTAGGAGAATGAGGATTTGATAGATTTAAAAAAAAAAGGTAATATTTTTAGGGGAGAGACATACTTTGAAGACTAGGTAGGCAGCAAGTTAGCATTCTGGACTGGAGTATGAACTATGGAGTCACGCAAACCTGAATCAAATCCGCACTATTGGAGCTGAGACCTAGGGCAGCATAACCGCTATGCCTTGGTTTTCTCATCTATAAAATGGAAATAATAATCGTACCTAGTTTCTCTACGAATTAAGTGCTATGGTGCTTTTCTCCCCCTTCATAGATCTCTCATCCTCAGTTCCTTCACTATTTTTTTTCTTGTCTTCTTGGGCTTCTAATGTGGAATATCTTAGGATTCAGGCCTCATTTTGCTTTATTTTCTCTCCTCTCCTCTTCTCCCATCCTGTGCCCTCCCCATGAGCCAGCCTCTTGGTTTTAAATGCCATCCATATGCTGATGACTTGTAATTTTTTTTCAATAATCCAGAACTTTCTCCCAAACTTTAGAACTATATACACATCTGCTTATTAGATGTTTCCATTTGGAGGGCTAATATACATTCCCCAATTCAACATGTCCAAAACTGAAATCTTGAACTCCCTCATCACACCTGCTTTACCCACAGCCCTCTCCATCCCACTGATGGCAAATTGATCTACTTCCCAAGACCAAACCTTCTGAAGTCATCCTTGTTTCTCTCAGACCCAACACATACTTGTGTCTGCCTACAAAGAATATCTTGAATCGAGCCACTTACTGCCAGTTGCTACCATCTCCATCTGGGTTCATCTCCCACACTGATTCTAGCATTGCTTTCTAGAGTCTTTTCTCAACATCACTTGAGTTTTGCTAGAGAGTTCTTTAAAAATGAAGGGTCATGTCACTCTTCTAATGCTTATGAGTCGATTCCATTTCTCTCAAAAATTTTAAGTTCTTACAAAGACCTGCAAGGCTGTACATAACCTGCACTTTCCTTACTTCTCTGGCCTCATCACTCACTGTTCTTTTCCTTTCTCACGTGTCGCAGTCTGTGCAGCCTCCTTATTCCTTGAACAGGCCATCTAAGCTCTTGCTCTATAGCTTTTGTACTAACAATTTACTCTGCCTTGAATATTCATCCTTCATGTGTTTTCTTAGTTAGCTTCCTTCCCTTCAAATCTTTTTTCAAATCTTATCTTCTCAACAAAGCCTGTGCTACCCCCACCTTTTTTTTTTTTTTTAAAGATTTTATTTATTTACTTGAGAGAGAGAGACAGTGAGAGAGAGCATGAGAGGTGAGAAGGTCAGAGAGAGAAGCAGACTCCCCGTGGAGCTGGGAGCCTGATGTGGGACTCGATCCCGGGACTCCAGGATCCTGACCCGAGCCGAAGACAGTTGCTTAACCAACTGAGCCACCCAGGTGCCCCTACTCCCACCTTTTAACAACATACCATGTTCCAGCCCCACTATGACACTCCAATCTCTTAATCCTGCTTTACTTTTTATTATCACCTCCTTAAATACTATATAATTTGCTTATTATGTTTATTTTTTATTGCCCATCTCTCTATGCAATACAAAATTACATATGAGCAGGGTCTTTATATGCTTTCATCACTAACGTATACTAAGAACCTAGCATGGTGCTTGGCAAGTGGTGGGTACTCAATAAATATTTGTTGAGTAAATAAAATAATGACTAAAGGAATGAGTGACCATAAAGCACTTTCTATATGCTGGGCATTAATTATACTAAGTACTCAATTAGTGCTACCTCTTATTGTTATTTTTTAGTTGGGGGAAAGGAATGAATGAAGAAGATATTCTAGAAAGGCTTGAAAGGAATAGTGATAGAGAAGAAGACTGTTAGGTTGACATAGGCTGGCAAGTGGATTATGACCTTAAAATAAACCCTAGCAGGCTATTGGTTTCTCTATAAGAGCTCTCTGGCAGAAGACACATTTGGGAGAACAGAGTTAAGAAATAATTTACCCAGGGATAATTATTACTAGCAGGAATGAATCTTTTCTCACTCTGACTCACCCAATGGAGACTACTTTTAAGTAATTATCTTTGTTAAGTTTTATTAATCTTGTGGCACTGAACGCAGTGGTGCACTTTATGGGAAGACACCGTCCACCACTGAATTTTTAAAGCTCTTGGGGGAGCATTTGAATGAGAATAGAACTTGATAGTAGGATTGATTTAAGAGTGATGGTTCACATTTTCCTTACTTTTTTTTTTTTTAAATTTTGAATGTTTGGGCAATTAGTGAGTATAAGAGACAATTGCAAAATTTTAATTCAGAGAATATGGGATTTTCTGATTACTTTGAGTGAGTTTTTATGCCTTTTGAATTTTGATGATTTGTTCAAGTCCTGTCCATTGATTTAAATATTAAAATGGTTTAACTGCTCTGTTTGACCTGGGAATTTTATGGTAGACCCAGGGATATAGGTAGACCTTTTTTCTTAAATTAACTTTGTATACTACTGACATAATTTATATTCATTATAGATAATGCTGGAAATGCAGAAAAGTTTCAAAGAAAAAAAATCAACTCTTATCCCATCACCAGAGATAACCACAGATAAGTGTACTGGGCATGTTCTATCTTGAGTCATTTCAAAAGTTGTATATATTTCTCTTGGAATTTGTTCATCAGGTATCAAAATCACCTTACTGTCTATAAGATAGGAGTGATTTCTGACTCTTTCTTGTGTTATGGACTCTTCTGAGAATCCAAGGAAAGCTATAAAATTCCTTCTTCCAAATCTCTGTATGGCCATGTGCACAACTTTTCTTTATTATCAAAGGATCTATGGACAATCTGAATCCTATAATAGTTTATGGATTCTAGGTTAAAATCTTTAATATAAAGCACAAACCATTTTGAAAAAATTTTAAAAATCTGATAAATCATGAAAAATTAATATGCTTTCCTATAATATACATGCTTGTTCAAAGGTAACTATAATGAATATCTGTTACTTTTACCTGCTTCGTATGCATTTGATTCTTCTCTTCTGGTAACACTGCCCAATCACCATGTTACAAGGATGAGCATGGGTTGCAGCAAGAAAAATATCTAACTTTAGAATAGTTAAAGCATGAGTTAACATTAAACAGAGTGACATTTTACCAAGTATTTAAGAATCTATGCATCTGAAATTTTCTTTTCCACTGTAGTCACTTTAGGAGATTTCTTTTCAATTATATTGTCATGGTTTGAAATACTTTTGTTTCTCTTCTGGAATTGCATTTACAGCAAATGTATGAGCTATATAAACAAGGCACATCATCAAAACTTTTGGTTGAATGTTACAGAAAACTCCACTCAAATGACTTAAGTAAAAAGGGAATCTATTGGTCCATGTAATTGGAAAGTTTAGTGGGGAGGTCTATCTTCAAACACAGGTGGACAGAAAAACTCAAATAGTGTCATTAGGACACTATTTGTCTCCTTGTCTTTGGGCCTTGCTTCTTTGTGTTGGCTCCATTCTCAGATAGGCTTCTCCTGTGTGGTAACAGAAATGACTGTAGCATCCTTTCAGGCTGAAATCCATTGGAAGCAGTGAACATCATTTCTGGTAGCCACCAGAGAAGTCTACAGACATAGAGACTTCATTCTCACAGTGAAACCATCTCTGAGGTCAAGGGAATGCATGGTGGTTTCTGGTTAATTCTGGGGCATGTGCTTCCCCCTGGAGTCTTAGTTCCACAGAAAGTATCTGGACTATGATTGGAGGAGGAGGTTAAGTGTCAACATAGGAGGCTGTTGGAAGAAGGGTAAAAGGATATTGATGATACTCATTCTACAGTTAGTATGACTCTTTTAAAGTCACAACTTACATGTGACTAAAAATATCTGCCTTCTTTACCAGATGTGATACTAAATAACTTTTGATAACAATAAAGATAATAATTTACTAGCATCAGAGGTATCCAGAAGAATGTGTTTCAGATTGTAATATCCACTCCAAGGAAGGCAGCTGTCATACCTGGGAAAATACAGTTTACTCAGAGGAGCTATCTCCTAATTTAAAACAAAGAATGATAATAATAAAAAAGAAGGAATAAGCAGTAAGACAAGTAAATCATAAAACAGCATGTAAGCAAGTGTTGACTTTTAGACTGCATTCTTAAAAGCCATCTCTTAAAAAGAGATTATGAAATTCTCAGGGAGTGTCTGCAACATTGGATTACAGACAAAATGCCAACTTAGTAAATGTATTAAGTTTTGAAAAATGTACTAAAATATGAATTCTTGTGAACATTCCTGTGGGCTCAGAAAATTATATGCCATCTGCATTACTGGTTATGTTTTATGTTATCAAGCTTATTGTGGGATTTATACATTTTCCATTTGACTTATTTTTGTCTGTTGATCTAGCAGTTTCTGAGATGAACATGTTACAATCTTTACCTACAGTTGTTGATTTAGCCATTTATCTCTTCTGATTTTTCAGTAATTTAAAGAATATGTATATTTCAAGGCTATATGCATACATCTATTCATGACTGATACAGTTCCTTTTACCAGTATATGATGTTCCTTTTTTTCCTTATGATGTTTTTCACCATAAGTTCTATAACCTGGTCTTATTTCTTATTTTGCTGGTATATTCTTTCCATTCCATTATCATCATTTTTGTATACCTTCTTTATTGCTCTCTCCTGGCTCTTAATATTCACCCTGAGATTTTCTGTCTTTTGATTGATAAGTTTGATTCATTTATATTCATTGTAATTAGTTTTGTTAAGATTTATTTGTCATCTTACTTTTTGTTTTCTATTTACACCTTTTCCTTTTCATTTATTTTTTCTCCTTTTATATACCCTATTATGTAGATGAGAAAAAATTTTTTTTGGTGTTGAAAGCTGTATATTTTATTTTTAGTCTTATGGTGTTTATTTCCAACTTAGTAAGATTTATACTTGTGCTTATTTTTTTTCATCAAACAGAAAACTTATCAATACCTATGTTTTTCATTAAACAAGACAAGAACCTTAGGACAGTCTAATTTCTCTTACTTCCCTCTGGTATCTTCCCCCAAACTTAATTATCATATTATTATTGTTTAGAATTTTAGTGTTAGATTTTTGTGCACATACATTTCTGGTTATTGCTTATAACACTAATTTAAGTTTTACCTCATCTTACTTCCCCCATCTTGTTTTTTTCCTTCTAGATTTAGTCCTTATTATGTTATAGTTTATTTTTCAAGAATTCTTTCAAAGTCTTTGATGAATTTTTGTAACCTTATAAATCTTTATCTCATCATTGCATTTAGGTGATAGTTTAACTGGATATAAAATCTCAGCTTCAAAGCAATTTTTCTTTAACATTTTGAAGATTTTTATTACAATATATTCATGTATTAAAATGATAAATTTGATATCCATTTGATTCTTCTTACATTGTAAGTTACCTGCTTTTTTACCCTAAAGACTAAAGTTTTAGAAAAATTTCAGTGTAACTTTACTAATTATGGGTTTTTAAAACTTATCTGTTTGATACTTTACTTTTTCTTTTCCTGTGAGTTTTGTTAATTTTTCTTTTTAAAAATTATATAGTTGGTTTAGGTTTAGTATAGTTTAGCATGTTTTAGTATTTCTTTTGGCATGTGTGTTCTCCTCAGATTTCTTTTTTTTTTTTTTAAGATTTTTTAAAAAATTTATTTATCTGACAGAGAGAGAGAGAGAGAGAGATCACAAGTAGGCAGAGAGGCAGGCAGAGAGAGAGGGGGGAAGTAGGCTCCCTGCTGAGCAGAGAGCCCGATGCGGGGCTCGATCCCAGGACCCCGGGATCATGACCTGAGCTGAAGGCAGAGGCTTTAACCCACTGAGCCACCCAGGCGCCCCCTCCTCAGATTTCTTATAATGATTTTCTGGATGTATCTTTTACTTTATGGATACTAGCTCCTTTGACTTGTAATGTCAGCATTGGGAGATGGGCATAAATCCAGGCCCTGGTTTGGGTTCCTTTAGGCACTTTTAAGATTTAAGTGTATGGGGAGAGACTTTGGATTCTGCCCATTCCAATGTTCTCTGCTTCAGGTATTACCATACCTTGAACCATCCGGGGAACATGCCTTTTTAACGTAATTTCATAGCCCAAGGGGTGGGGAGGAGAAGGAGAAGAAGGAATATTTAGGGCCAGCCCTTCTGTTAGGTCTCATTGCTTTAGCTATGCTCCAGTGCTACCCTGATATTACTTCTTTAACACCTGTATCTGATTCTGTAGTGAAATGGTGGTTAATATTCTTCCAGGGCAACATGGAGGAGAGAAAAAGAATTAATTGAAAGCTCTCCTAACCTGTTTTGAACTGTAGCCTCAGGCCTTCTCTGTCTCCAGCACACTTCTCTTTCTTACTGTGGGATCTGGCCTCCATCTGACTCCCCAGAGCTTTCTTACAACTTTATGTGTAGACATGGCCCTGAAATCTGTGAACATTCACATTTCTCCCATGAGAAATAGATTAGGTTTTGGGAGTGGGAGCCATCAGCACTCATTTGTCCTGAACTTCTCACTACTTTGTTGAAAACTGGAGATCATTCTTATATTGTGAATTTTTCCTATATTTATTTCACATTGCAGGTAAAAGCAAGGCATATCATTATAGAGAAACAAACTGTGACAATAACATGTTTTCAATATTTTATCCTTTTTGCCTTCTGCCTCTCTCAATATTTTAATGAAATATCTCCATATAATTGGAAGTTATATACTTAAGACATTTCTTAATCCTGACTATTAGATTTATGAAAGATTTACCTGAATTATATATATTGACAGACAAAAATTTTAATCCACAGTGATAGCTGTGACTTGGAGTGGCATTTATTCATTTCTTCATTGCCCAATAAACATGTTTGACATGTGTGAGGCAATGTACCAAGTGAAGAGAAAAACAAAAAGAATGTGATCCTTTTGCATGGAGAACTTGGAGTCAGGTAAGATCACTTGAACAGCCATAAAATAATTTTAATTCAGAGTAGTCTATTACAATCCACACTTTCTCCTTTACAATCTCTTGTCACATCTTTATAATTCCCATTTACTACTTTTTACATATTGTTTTCTCCCCTTTGAATGTATGTCCCTTAGAACGTATGTCTCTTTGGGGTAAATACTCAGTAGTGATATTGCTGGGGCATAAGATAGCTCTATTTTTTAAACTTTTTGAGGAACCTCCACCCTGTTTTCCAAAGTGGCTGTATCAACTTGGATTCCCACCAACAGTGTAAGAGCGTTCCCCTTTCTCCACAACCTCTCCAATATTTGTTGTTTCTTGTCTTGTCAATTTTTGTCGTTCTAACTGGTGTAAGGTAGTATCTCAATGTGGTTTTGATTTGAATTTCCTTGATGGTTATTGATGTTGAACATTTTTTCATGTGTCTGTTAGTCATTTGTATGTCTTCTTTGGAGAAGTGTCTGTTCATGTCTTTTGCCCATTTTGTGATTTGATTATTTGTTTTTTGGGTGTTGAGAGGTTCTTTGTGGATCTTGGATATCAGCCCTTTATCCGTAGTGTCATTTGCAAATATCTTCTCCCATTCCGTGGGTTGCCTCTTTGTTTTGTTGACTGTTTCCTTTGTTGTGCAGAAGGCTTTTATCTTGATGAAGTCCCAAAAGTTCATTTTTGCTTTTGTTTCCCTTACCTATGGAGATGTGTTTTGAAAGAAGTTGCTGTCCAATGTACCCCAGAGATATAAATGTAGTGAAAAGAATGGCCATATGCATCCCAATGTTCATAGCAGCAATGTCCACAATAGCCAAACTGTGGAAGGAGCCGAGATGCCCTTCAACAGAGGAATGGATAAAGAAGATGTGGTCCATATATACAATAGAATATTACTCATCCATCAGAAAGGACAAATAACCAACATTTGCATAAACCTGGATGCGATTGGAGGAGATTATGCAATGCTAAGTGAAATAAATCAAACAGAGAAAGTCAATTATCATATGGTTTCACTTATTTGTGGAAGATAAGGAATAGCATGGAGGACATTAGGAGAAGGAAGGGAAAAATGAAGGGGGGGAATCAGAGAGGGAAACAAACCATGAAAGACAACTCTGGGAATCAAACGGAGGGTTTTAGAGGGGAGGGGGTGAGCCTGGTGATGGATATTAAGGAGGGCATGTATTGCATGGAGCACTGGGTGTTATATGCAAACAGTGAATCATGGAACACTACATCAAAAACTAATGATGTATTGTATGGTGACTCACATAACTTATAAAAAAATTATTAAAAAAAAGGAATGTATGTCTTTTTCAACTCTCTTATTTAAAAAAAATTTTATTGTAGTAAGAAGACTTAACATGAGATCTATCTGCTTAATAATTTTAAGTGTACAATATTGTTAATATATAAGCACAATATTGTTAATATATAAGCACAATATTGTATAACAGATGTCTAGAACGTCTTCATCTTGTATAATTGAAAATTTATGCCATGGATTAGCAATTTCCTATTTCCTCTTCTCACCAGCCCCTGGTAACCACCATTCTACTTTCTGATTATATGAGTTTGATAATTTAGATACCTCATATGAATGGAATAATGTAATATTTGTTCTTCTGTGATTGACTTATTTTGCTTAGCATAATATTTTCAAGCTTCATCTATGTTGTCACATATTGCAGGATTTCCTTCTTCTTTAAGGCTGAATAGTATTTCACTGTGTGTGTGTGTGTGTGTGTGTGTGTACACAGCATTTTCATTATTCATTCATCTGTTGATTGATATTTAGGTTGCGTCCATGTCTTATTGTTGTGAGTAGTGTAGCAATGAACATTCAGGTGCTAATATCACTTTGAGAGCCTGACTGATTCTAATTCTTTTTGATAAAAATCCAGAAGTGGGATTACTGGGTCAAATGATAGTTCTGTTTTTTAATATTTTTAAGAATCTTCATTCTGTCTTTCATAGCAGCTACACCATTTTTCATTCCCATTAATAGTGTAACTGTCTTAATTATTTTAATCACATCTTAGTGTTTTTTTATTTTTAAAAGATTTTATTTATATACTTGACAGAGAGATGGAAAACACAAGCAGGAAGAGCAGGAGGCAGAGGGAGAGGGAGAGGGAGAAGCAGGCTCTGTGCTGAGCAGGGAGCCCAGTGTGGGGCTCAATCCCAGGACCACCTGAGCTGAAGGCAGCCACCTAACCAACTGAGCCACCTAGGTACCCTCATTACATCTTAGATGCTAAGCATTAATGTGCTATTATAGATATTATAGGGGATAAAAGAGCATTTCTGGGTTGCCAGGAATAGTGAAAATGTTATTTGAAGTGGGTTAATCTTGGCTTCAACTCAAATCCTGTTTCCTTAGATGTGCTTTCAAACTTACCTTGATAATCTCAAAACACCTTTTCCCCCTCTCACCAGAAATTTTTGAAGAATATACCAACTCCAGTGGAAGGGCTATATGTTTTTGTCATCATCTTTGTCTTTCAGATAAAACTTGTTTTCCACTGGGAAAGCCAAACTTTCACCTGAGATAGCTGAGAAAACCTTGTAGTGTGGGCTGCTTTTAACAATTCAGCGTCACCTTGGCTAGGATGCTGCCAACACCCACGGACCCCCGTCATCGCTATTCTCAGCAGCACATAACCCACTTTTATTTAAATAGCATAAAGGTTGGAGCTGCAAAAGAGAACAATATCCAGTTGGGCATTTGAAAGAAATATTATAGACTCTAGAGATTCTAGGAAGGAGTGAGGTTGGTGGTCCTTGATTAGAGAGAAGGTTAGAAACATGGTATAAGTGAATATTAGAAGGTAATTTGGGGGGATTCACTAGATCTGCTCCCCTCACCTTTAAGAGAGGGAAACTGAAATCTGGCATGATGAAATAACTTGGTAAAATTAGCACCAGTCCTGTAACTATTACTTGGGCTTTCTTACTCCCAGGGCAATGTTCTTCCTGTCACATTCAACTGTGCTTCTGGTATTTCTGACTTTGAAATCAATGATAGCATGCTGCAAAGATATTTTTCTACAGATTTGGATTTTGTAAGCTAGAAAAAATTTAGTTGATGATGTGGAGAAATTTGCTAAGACTTGTTCTTATACTTAGTGTGATAGTTAATTTTATGTGTCAGCTTGGCTGGGCATAGTGCCAGACATGTGGTCAAACATTATTCTGGATGTTTCTGTGAAGATGTTTTAGATGACATTAATAGTTAAATCCATGGAGTTTGAGCAGATTCTCCTCCATGATGTGGGTGGGTTTCATCTAATCAGTTGATGCTTGAACTAGAACAAAAGACTGACTTCCCTCAAGCAAGAGTAAATTTTGCTGGCAGATGGCCTTTGGACTTGAAGATCAATATTGGATACTCATGGGTCTCTATAGCTCCTCATATGGTCTCAGGTGATGGCCCACCCTGCAGATTTTAAACTTGCCAGTCACCATTCAGTGAGCCAGTTCCTTAAAATAGACTTCTTTCTACCTCTTTCTCTCTTCTCTTTCTTTCTCCACATATATATGTGGAGTATGGATCAATATGTATCCTATTGGCTGTGTTACTCTAGAGAACTCTAATACAGTTAGTGAAATACTTGTTTGTTTAATCTGGCATTTGGACCTTAGATATTGTGCCTAGAGGATCTTGTCTGATGTTTGGGGTCATCATGTGCTATTGTCTTTCTCTCTTATGCTCTGTAAACACAAAGATGCTTCTTTTTTTATTTTGCTACTAAAATAAAACCTCTAAAAACAATGCTCTTCTTTCTTTCTTGGTAATGAAGATCATTTCAATGGAGTCTTGATGTGTCTTCATCAAATTCTGAGACCAGTGCTGCTGGTTCTACCTGTTGGAGGTTGAGGCAATTTTTTGGATCTGGTGCCAGAGAAGGCATGAAAGAAAGCACACAGCAAGTCAGTGTTCATTCTTTTTCTGAAAAATTGATAGTCCTTTTCCTATCCAGTCCTCTATTCTGCTTTCCCAAGATATTCCTACATCCACTTCATGCTCTTTGTATTGGTTAGAACACTTTCAGTCACGGGTGACAGTAACCCAACTTAACCATTTTTAAGTCAAAAGAGAATTTTACTTGCTTATGTAATAAAAAAAAGTCTGAAGGGAGTTCTAGAGTAGAATTCAGAGCCTCAAAAATTGTCACTAATTTTCTCCCTATCTCTCTGCTTGGCTTTACTCTGTTTTGGTGCCATTTTGGGGGCTAGTTCATCCATAGTATTGGCAAGATACAGTAGTATATTGCTCACATTCTGCTCATTTAAAACCATGGAGAAAAGAGCATCCTTCCAGAGAGTTCTATCAAAAGTCCTGGGCTTGACTCTCATTGGGCAGTTAAGTCATATGTCCACCCTTGAAAGTGCTGATTCACCTACTCTTGGATCATGTCTATCTTCATACTCAAGGCTGGTCTCAATCTACCCACATGTACAAAGAGCAAAGAAGAGGCAGTTTTCTCAAAGAGAAAGGGAGAATGGATGCCTAGTAAAGAGAAGTAGTAGAATACCCTATAGCATCCTTGTCAAGTTTGGGCAAGTTTGTGCCTGGCAGGTGGGCAAGAAGCAGTAGAGAGAACCAAAGAGCTCAGTTTTGAATAGTTCATTAAAAAAATCTTTAAAAATGTTTCTTCTGTTCAGCTTTATTGAGGCATAATTGACAAAATTAAAATGTATTTACTCACCGTGTGTGTGTGTGTGTGTGTGTGTGTGTGTGTGTGTGTGATATACATACACATACACAAATACCTATAGAATATCCTGTGGTTCTGCATAACTGAGCTCTGGAAATAGTGAAAGATTAAGCTAGACAGTCTTTTCAATGTTTTAGAAACAACTTACATTTCCTGTAAGGCTTTAAGGTTCTAGAATGGAGATTCAGAATATAGTCTCTCCTTGCTATACAGTGTCAACTTCTCATTGATTACTTTATTGTCAGCCCCTGGGTCTTCTGTTTTATTCTTTTCTGTGCTCTGCCATGGTATTTAGAGTGAAATAATGGGAAGTATGGTCCGTGAGGAAAAGGGTTTAGTCCTTTTGCTCACTGTTAGATATCCAGTGCCTAGAAGAGTACTGGGCCTATGAGAGGCCCTCAAAAATATTTGTTGAATAAGTGGTTAGGTAAACTATAAATGTTATTTTATATCTGGCCTCACTGTGGTTTGGTAAAATGTTGTGATAATGAATTACACTTTGTTTTCTATGCTTTTTTCTGATGAAATTCTTTCCAGCTGACTTTTAAAAAGCTGAACTTTTTGAGATAATTATAGATTCACATGCAGTTGTAAGAAAGAATACAGAGATTTCATGTACTCTTTATCCTGTTTCTCCCAATGAGAACATCATGCAAAACTATTTCACAAATAGGATATTGAGATGTTGATATTGATGCAGTTAATCTGGCTGACTTTTTCTTTGTATGTGTGTACGTGTGTGTGTGTGTGTGTGTGTGTGTGGTCAATTGTTTCATGGCCACAAAGTTTTTCCATCCACTCTACACATTCTTTTGCAATGTGAGTTTACTGTTTCTATAATCCAAAAGTAAATTGTCTTGTTCCATTATCCTGAATTTCAGCCAGACTTATTTTGCTTTGACTAATAGAATGTGGCAGAAGTTATGTTGTGCTAGTCGTAGAGCCTTGGCCTCAAAAGGCCTTTCATCTTTTATTCTCTTTGTCTTGATACATTTTCCTGAGAAAATATGGTCTAATCAATTGGAAGATGAGGGGCTATACAGAGACAAACTGAAATGCCCTAGCCAACGGCTAGGACCAACTGTCAGACGTGTATGTGAGGCCATCTTTGAACTTCCAACCCACCCAACTATCTTGCTAAATGCAAGAGTAAGCCCAGATGAAACCAGTAGTAGAAGATGTGTCCAAAGTCCACAGAATTGTAAGAAATAAGAGATTACTGTTGCTTTAATTTTTGGAATGTTTGTTACATGGCAGAGGGTAACTGACAGGAGCATCTCATATTGAGAATCTTTAGATGTAAAGATTCAGGTTTTATTCTTGGATTATGATCTAGTAACTAGCAGGTGAGGGTCAACTACGTGTAGTTTTTTTTCCCTTAAATACATTACCTGTCAGTTGCTTTCGTCTTGTCATGTTTCTACTCAGTTACATATCTAGAAAATCTGCTTAACATCAACTGTACCTCATCACTCTCTTTTGTTAGGATGCTGAAGTTTTAATGGTACCTGACAAAGCAACTTAATGGTTTTATGTAGATAAAGACCCAAACCTGGTTTCCTAGGTTAATATGTAGACTCAAACATAGCCAAATAAATATTTCAGTAGAAAAATCCACATCACCATATTGTAAGATGAATATTGAAATTCAGAGTTCTGACTCAAATTGACAATATAAAGACTGTTTATGTTTTGTGGAAAACATTCAGCTCCTATTACTTTTATTTTTGTGTTGCTCCTAATGTTATTACCTGTGATGAATCTTTAACTAGATGTGATCTGAAAGGATATATTTCAGAAACCCGAGAAGATATCTGGACATGGAGATATTTCTGTAGACTGTGGAACTATGAATTATATATCTACTAGTTCTTTACAACCTTTCTCTTTTAGCTATATTAAAGTTTAATTACATAAACTTTATGGATAGATCTCTGCACAGTTGTTAAGAAATCGGTCTTTGGAGTTAGATTCCCAGAGTTAAAATCTAACTATTTCTCTTATACATTGTAGAACCATTGGGAGATTACTTAATCTCCTTGTGCCTCAGTTCTTATATCTATAAGATAAGTATGATAATAATCTCCCTCTCCGGTTTCTTATGGAAAAATGCACACTCTACCACATGCTAATTACTCAAATGTTACTTAATACTATACCTCCTTTTACTTCTCCTCTGGTTGCCACCATTATCACTCCTTGGTTGATCACTAATGTGAATAGTCTTGTTTCTAGGTTTTTCTCATAACTCTAGGACTCTGAACATTTAACACAAAACTAATGACTTGTCTGATTCGAGCTTTTGATTGTAACAGTTAATAAATAGTTATGATGAGGTCAGCAATGTGTAGCATGAGAGAAACTTCATGGGTTCAACTGGATCACCATTGTGTATTGTTGTAGTTATTTATCTTCTCTGGATATCCCTTCTACTTTTTCTGAGGCAACAGGCAAATAAATGAAGATTTCTGAAAATTGCTGCCTCCTAGTTCCTTTGGGATCAGGTGAAGAATGGTCCCCTTGAAATGGAAATTCTTCAGGCTGTATTTACCACTCCAAGATGTATTGCGATCATGACCCATCATTCCACCAAAGTGCAAGGCTTGTTTCCATTTATTGAAGCATTGGCTGTGTCATTGACCCGCTCACATACATGATAAGGTTGTATCAGTCTGGGAATTGATGACAGCCCAGTCCTTAACAAGATTCTTCTTTCTTTCCTCTGAATAGCCATGATTCATTTTGGCTACTAAATTCATCATGAGTTGCATACATTTTGGGTCTTCTGGATGCAAATTAAGCTGCATGGGGTATACCCAAATTCAGAAGTAAATGAAGGGTAAAGTTGTATGCCAATGTGACTGCAGTCCGGCTAATTTGAATCTATTTGGCCTCCATCATTTCTGTGTCAGTGTAGCCACACCACAGTGGATTCTGTGAAGCTGATCAAATCATAGCATCTAGCAGCTTAATAAGCTGCTAAAATGTAAATACTGACCTGGGGAATTTTGCATAGCTAATGAAGGCAGAGTTCAGTGTTCATGATGATATTGCACAACTTTACTCAAACAGCCAATAAATATTTACAAATCCATTTGATCTACTCAGTTTGCCTGCTCACAATCTAGGTGGGGGGATTTTATTTCGATAACTTCGAGCTTTTAGAGAGAATGGCATGAAGGGAATGAAGCAATAGATGCAAGACAAGCCTCTCTTTTAAGTCCAGGTTTTAAGGATGGTTGGCGCACAGTCCTCCAAGTATTCTGTTTGGTGATTATGGTTTTATCTTTATGAAAAAGGAGCTTTTTGCCAATAAGTCTTGCAAATAGTTTTGGTTCTGGAAGAAAATTAGGAGGAGAGAGGAGGAAAGAGAATATAAATGCTATGTGCTATAAATGCTGGATCTTTCCATTTGAAATCTGTAAATACAATATAGATTTTCCTGGCATTGAGTAAGATTTGGCAGATCCTTCATTCCATTGATCTTGAGGGTAATAATATTTATCATAGTGAAATCCTTTAGTAGAAGCAAAAATACTTCTGACTGAAGAGACATTCCAATTATTCATGTCCCTTTGTTATTGTGCTATTATCTTTCTGTTTCTTTTGTCTGATTGTTTTGGTGAAGAGAGACTGAGAGAAAATGTGAAATTTGAAATGGTACAGGGGTGAGTACCCTGAAAAATGATAAATGCATAACTAATTTCTTGCTTTGAATTCGAGGCAAAGTTCATTTCCAAACTAAAAACATAATTAGTTATAACGACAGCCTATTTTGTTTAGATCAGTTAAAATTTCAAAGTGTGTTGCTAAATGCACAGATTTGTTCTTTTCATCTCTTCTCCTATGTGACTCTTTGCTTAAAGCAAAGAGCTCCATGATAGAACAGAAGGAATCTTTATAAAGCGATAATAGAGCAGAATGACCACAACTGGAAGTGTAGACTTGGTGCAAATTACGCTTTTCCTAGCCCTTGGGTAATTTAGGTAACTGGACATGCTTAGCCCACATCCCAAGTACTAGGCAATTTGGGGTCCCCTTCTGCTCCAGATAATAGTAGGGCTTTGAGTAAGGCTTTGAGAGAGGGACTGGGTGATGTATTTAAACTCAGAGCCACCTTAAAAGAACTTTCTCTACAGCCAGACTGGTTCAGTCATCAAGGGATATGCTCAGATGTGGTAGAAGGGTTTGGCTCTGGGGATACAGAGAAATGCCAATAATTTGATGGGTCCATTGAGTACTCAAATAACTTGACTGTTTTAGATGAACAAAACCAAACCTGCTAGACCTCAGTCTTCCGGGCCATCCCAATTCTGTGTTCCAGCCTAACAGTAACCCTAACCTAAATTTGATCGTTTATTCCATTAAATTCTAATCTTATACTTTAACTAATTCAACTGATAATACGCAGCTCGTGGGATCCCAGAAAGTGTATTTGGAGGTTAAAGGTATTGGCAAAAGCCTTGGGAGTTTAAGGGGAAGGGAAGTGGGACCATGAGAAGTCTTTATTTTCTGGAACTCTCCAACCTACGCCTTGTAGAAAATGCTCCTGTGGAGGTGGTCACCATGGTGAGACATGAAGCAGATCCCAGTATATGATGACTAGTGGGAAGCATTGTCTAGATCCCCTTTCAAGGAAGGGCTTGTCGCCCCAGCTGGTGGAAGAGCTGTCAGCAGACAACTTGTAGGCAGCATCGTCTCAGTAGCAGAGAACCAACCATGTTGCCCAGAGCTACCTTCTTGGCAGCCTGTATCTAATGACTGATCTAGACAGGGGTGTAAAGATTGGACATTCTGGTCCAACACAAGTCAATTCCGACAAGTCTTTGTAGCTTCACAGTGCCCTCTGGCGCCAATACATTTTGCCATATGTTTTCTTCCTTTACCCAATCCTGCTTTCTTTTCCTTCTTCTCCCAAGTACTATGTGCACACTAAATTCCATGTCAGAGTCAGCCTCCCAGAGCATTCAATTTGAGACACAGTGTGGGCATCGGAAGTTCAATGAAAATAGAGCTGGAGTTTAGTGAGGAAGAATGAGAGGATCCTGATTTGAGAGGTAAAGAAGGCAGAGAGATTAAAGTCCTTTGTCCAAAATCCTTTGCTATCCTACCTGTGTCTTGTCCAGTTTTTTTTTTAAGATTTTTTTATTTAGTCTTGTCCAGTTTTTATAAGAATATTTTATCTTAGAGAAGTATTGTACTAGAATATGACTAAATGATCAACTTGTTCAGTGAATTCATGGGAAAGCCTACCACTTAAAGGAATCCCACTTTTAGAGGATAGAGGGAAGAAGGTGCCGATCTGGTCACAGGGAAAAAAAGACCAATATGGTAGAAGGGAGCCAGGTATTCATAACAGTGGTAACAAAAGAAAGGCTTGCAGTGTTCCCCACCTAAAAACTGTTATGTGATTTCCATTTGCTGTGAATTCTCTGGTTGGAGGAGAAGCTCTTAAGTCTGGAAGAATAGAAACATCTACTTTTATGTTTCCATAGCCTTTACTCTTCTAGTCAAGGAATATTATTTGCAGGCTGGTCTTTCCCACTAAAGTATAAGTTTTTTTGTTTTTTTTTTAGGGCATTGTCTCAGTTTGGTTCACTCCAAAGCAGAGCAGGAAATAAAGATTTGAATGACAATAACCCCTTCCATCCCCCAGGGGGAGATACAGGGAACACTGATAAGAAGTAGAAAAGTAATAGAGCAACGGAGGGCAATAAAATGTCCATTATGAAGCTGGTTATAGTGGGCTACTCCTGTGTCTCAGCATCATGCCCCCCAAGCATCGAGGGAACTGGAGTATTTGTACATCCTCTTCTGTTAGTCACTGCTTGAGGGCTTTGGGAGTCAAGAGTTATGGGGAATGGAGGAGGCATAGGGAAATGTTAATTCTCTGGCACTTCTGGTGTGCTATGCTCTGGGAGAGTAGCTTTCTAGCAGAATTCCTCTGTCTCAGTAAAGGAGATACTAGCAGACAGACGTTGGAGCACATCAAATTGGTAAAGTCCAAAATATATGGGTATGGGGAAGAAGCTGACAAGGGCTACTCAGAAATGAATTGTATTATTCCTTTTTATATTTTCTCTGAAATATGGCCCCGTGCTTGATACATAATGCATGCTCAGTCATTGTGAATTCCTTCAAGATGAGACCAGACTCAGCTATGGGGTTCTTGTGTGCCAGGGTCTGAGAATCCTGGTAGGCTAGAGAAGACAAATATGCTGCAGCTCTGGTCATCTCTTGTTTCTCAAAGAGGGAATGGAGAAGGCCACACACATTTAGACTCAGTTCTTAAAGATTAATGTAGAATTTGGTTTCCCTGATAAGCTTTAAATTAAAGTTGGAAATTGCCTCATGAAATTCACAAAGGTGCATACACAAGAAGGGAGAAAAAAAATTCTGATTACAGTTTTATTTGCTGACACTCCTTAACAATTTAAGTTCAAGTGCTATTTTGCTAATTAATGGCTGCTCAAGAAATGCCATGTGTCAGCAATGAATCACTTACTTTTGTTGCTCTTCAGTTGCATATGGATAATGAACAAGGACAAGTCATATAATTAATGCTGAAAATAGCCCAGCTAGGGGACAGAGGCCCATCAATAGGAAGAAGATAACTATATTTGCCAGTATCCATGCCAGGCTGTTAACAGTCAAACTAGTTAAAAGCTTAAGAGGCAACTTTGTTGACATATAATCCAATAGCCACAGTACAGAAAGGACAAATAGAGTTAACTTCAGGGATATTTGGAACCAGGAAGTAGAACACCATCCAGATTCCCACTTTCCATCTTTCGCCTTTGCCTTTCTTTGTGCTTCTTCATGCCTTTACACTTTTACATGGGTTTGGGGCCATGGGGCTTTGGGGTAGCTTTGGACTCACACCTAACACCTCTGTGCCAGAAAGGAGAGGCCTGTTCTCTTCCACTTCAGCTTGAAGTACTTCATGGAAGGACTAACTGGCCATGAGAATCATGTGACCAAGGAGGTGGACTCCACTCTTCAGAAATTTCTTCTCAGAAGAAGAGAGAGATTCCTTTATGAGTGAACAAGACGATAGGTTGTTAGGTATAAGAAGCTGTATGAGGATCGAAATCTAGGACAGTTTGGATTAAAACTGCCATCATAATTCAGAGCAGGAGAAGAGGATGATTGAGTTGTTGAGGAGCTGGGACTTGAATGGGAACGTCTACCCAACTTTGAGGAACAAAATGAAATAATAACCTAAATATACACCAAAGTGCTTGGGAGCCCAGGAAGTGAGAGATGCCCCCATGGGTATGGTGGTAACTCCATCCGCTGGATCCTGCTGGTCCTTGGATGTAGTTAATTGGCTGAACTTACCCTTTCTGAACCTTTCAGATTCTCCAGTGGAACTGTCTTCAGTTTCCTGTCCTCAGCAGAGAGTTCTACATTGGTGCAGCTGGGAGCAAAGTCCTAAGGGTGCCTGTGGCATTTAGAAAGGCAGAATTTTCAACCTTCAAAGCTACTGTGGCTTTGTCTTACTATACTGCTGGATACCACAGGGAGACTCGGCAGGACTGGGAGTTATCAGTGGCTTTGATCATTGGCTGAGAATTTAACATGAACTTATTATAGTGCTTGCTTAGACACTTTTTTTGGTGAAATGTTTCATTAACGAATTGACTTAGGTAAACTTATCGAAGAATGCTTCGGTGATTCACTTGTTGATTTAAAGGACTTTACACTCGCTTCCTTGGAACCAGATACTCTAATAGTCCAACTTACAACGTGATCTTTTGCTCTGACTGCCCTCCTCTGGCAATTTTTCAGTTTAAGTACGAAGAATTGCCTATATTTCAAATTACAAAATTATGGCTTTCTGGTAAAATGCCAAGGACAGTCCAGTGATGGCATAGCACTGACATTCAACCCAGCTAACTCTGGGCAGTGGTCTGCCTCATACTAGTGAGTGAAAACAACAACAACAACAAGCATGACTTATTCAGGAAAACAAAGATCATTAGCAGTGAAACTGATGATTGTAGGGTGGTAAAACTGCTTTTTATCCAAATGAATGGATTTGTAAGAGCAAAGTTAGTGAAGGAGCTGACAGGCTGAATTTTTTTGTTGTGGTAAATGCTGAAACAATCAGAAGAGCAATTCTTACCCTTCACCCAGAATAGAGGAGGGAGGAAGAAAGATATGGATGGTGTTCAGCTTTTACAAATGTGGACAGAAGAGTCAAAATATAATATGATAGGTCTTATGAGCTCAGAGCCCTGACACATACATCCTTTTAGGCTAACATCCTATTTGCAAAATGGACAGACACTGTTTATTTTTGTAAGTAGTCAACTGAGCTAATGTGCCAGCTCCTTCTTTGATGTTTCAGCTTTAAGAAAGTTGCATTAATGGAGGGCAATTATGGTAATTTGAATTAGGAATGGAATTACGGTAATTGAAAACTTCTGCGGTGACAGGTATTTGCAAGCCCCCGGTGTCCTGGTGCAGTTCAGAACCGCTATTAAGCCCATGGTAATTAGCATTTTCCCCCTGAAATGGCTGAAAGAATAAGGGAACATAAAACAAAATTTGACAGTATGAGAAGGGAACTGGCAACAACATCAAAACCAACAGTCAACACAAAGAAACACAAACACACTGATGGTCTCAGGCTTTTTAAAAATAGAGAATCAGAAGAAAATCACAGCTTTGTGTGGGGCACTGGGGAGGCTAAGCATTTATGTTGTGGGTCTTTAGTCTAGAGCTATATGCAACAGAAAGATGGAGCCCAGAAAGCCATTCTTGTTTTCAAATCAAGTTGTTGCAGGGGGTGCCCTGGGCCCCCATGTCCAGAGCATGAGAAGGCTACCACTAATTAGATGAATCACTCCACAATGTTCATGCAGTTATTCAACACATGTTTGTTGATTGCCTACTACGTGCCAGGCAGTGTGCCAGGTGCCAAAGATATAGAGAAGACAAGGTTCCTGCCCTTGATTTTCTAGTCTGTATAAAATTGAGATCTATTTGGCTCCATCTTAAAAGCAGGAAAGTAGGGACGCCTGGGTGGCTCAGTTGGTTAAGCAGCTGCCTTCGGCTCAGGTCATGATCCCAGCGTCCTGGGATCAAGTCCCACATCGGGCTCCTTGCTCGGCAGGGAGCCTGCTTTTCCCTCTGCCTCTGCCTGCCACTCTGTCTGCCTGTGCTCGCTCGCTCTCTCTCCCTCTCTCTGACAAATAAATAAATTAAAAAAAAAAAAGCAGGAAAGTATCCTGTTAGCATCAGAGCTACGCTCCTGGCTTCACTCATCCTGGAAGGGTTAAAAATGTTAATTTAGTTTTTTTTTTTTTAAAGATTTTATTTATTTATTGTCAGATAGAGAGAAAGAGAGAGAGCACAAGTAGGAGGAGGGAAAAGCAGGCTCCTTGCTGAGCAGGGAGCCCAATGCAGGATTCCATCCAAGGACCCTGGGATCATGACCTGAGCCAAAGGCAGCCGCTTAACCGACTCAGCCATCCAGGTATCCCTAAAATGTTATTTTAGCTTTTAAGCTCTTAGATTTTGTTTCTATCTTGGTGATTTCTCTCGAGATCTCTAAGGATAGTAAAATAATAGAGTGCCTATATACTAATTAGTATATGCTTGGCTGCAGATAACAAGAGTACCTGACTGAAAGTGCGTATGTGTGGTTTACTAACCTCACATAATAAGTAGGAAATTCCAGAGTTAATGTAGAAGGTCAATGGTGTCACCAACATCCGGGCTTCCACTCTTTCTGATCCAGCATTTTCTCTAGGTTGGCAATGTCTCCCTGATGGTAACAAAATGGCTACGAAAGCTCTAAGCTAATGTCTTTACACGATAATGTTCCAAGCAGGAAGAAAGGGGGCGGGAACAAAAACACTTTCCCTATAATGGAAGAAATCATTCCTAGGGGAGAACTTCTACCTCCCAGAAACCACTAGAAAATTCCTCCTTATCTCTCACTAGCCACAACTGGGTCGCACGCCTGCTCTTAGAACTTTAATTGGCAAAAGTGAACGGGCCTGACAAATACTTCCTCATTGCCTGGGCTGGGCACGTCTCCACTCCGCTGAAATCAGGCTTCAGTTAGCAAGGGAGAGGGAGAAAGGCTTTGGTTGTACAGGCATCTGTGTGGAGTCAAAGATGATGGAAACGCCTACAGATACTTTCCCTGTGCTTGTACATTTCTAATTTTTCCTTCTGGGTTAAATAATCTTTCAAAAATCTTTTTATAAGAATGCAAATGCTTCTGAGAATGGCACCACATCAAGTCTCTGATACTTCAGCCTGTTGGATAAACTGTGATAGGAGACAGTGGGACATTATACAGTCACGGGGAGTCTACAATTGAAGAGGAAAACATGGGGAAATCAGGTAGAAATTTAAGACTGAGAGTGCTGATGATGCATTTTCCCTGTATCATAATTTTACCAAACTTCTATGTAGAATTTGATTACTTTGTCCAAAAGTGGCTTTATTTATTAAATATCTGTTATCCGTAGAGCACTATATATTGTGGACATTGAATCCCTCTAACATTCAGGTGAGGTTAAGACTCCCCTTACAAGTAAGGAAGATAAGGTACAGAGAGGTTAAATAACATGCAGACTCAAGCCTACCCAGGCTTGATGGTAAGTCTGCCTTTTTCCACTCCACCAAATTTCCTCTTAAAGCCCATCAAAGAAGTCCAGTCATTTGAATCTGAGGATGCAATTTATTAGGTTTTTCTGTCTGTTGTGAACTTCCTTGTTATCTGGTGCTAATTTCTGTATAATATTTCTCTCTAGTCCTGCAAGATTATAAACACAGTGGGAGAAAAATTTAAAACTTCACCTTTGAATATCTGAGGTTAACACTGGATTCTTTTGATAAGATACAGGCAATTAATATTCTGATTCTAGGAGATGCCATCATCAGTGTCCTGTAATGATTTATTTCCTATGAACTGTGGATAGGATATTTTACATTGAGCAGTTGTTTCAATATGGCAAGAGGGAAGAAACAGGGATCTATGACTCCAGTAGAAATTGTTGTTTGGTAATCATATCTAAATGGCTTGTGTTATTATTTTAATGGAAGGAAATGTTGGAAAAACCAGGTGAAATTCCAATTTGTCCCAATAAGAACTGTGTCCTATTAAGCTGGCAAGCACAACCAGGTCTCTCTTCCTGTCACTCCCAAGCAATCTGTTTGTGAGATGCATCATACCGGCTTCAGGTCAGCAGAGAGTAACTGACCAAGTCAAGTTCCCCAAAGTCGGTGCTTGTCATTACCAGCGAGTCCATGTCCTCTGCACGGAATCTGAAGCACAGTTCGGTTATTGGAATCCCTCTTCGAGGGAACAAATGTTTTTTTTTCCTGCTGAACATTAACCCGTGTTACAAATTGGTTGAAACAACAAAGTAGTCCATCTCAGAGAGCAGGGAGACTGGTTTTATCGATGAACTGATTTCAGCGTCCTGATGACTTATGCCAGATACATGGGTTCCTGTGGGTTTGCGCTGGCAGTGAAAGGGTGGTATGCAAAGGAAGGATCTCTGCCTAGTCACTGCTTCTGCTCTGTTTCTCATCCTGTTTAACAAACAAACATGTAAAAAGGTAAACCTTCTCTTAGTAGTACAGAAAGGTGTTTTTCTTGAGTCCTTATAAGTAGAAAGTGGGATGAAACATTCATCGTACTTGGAAACAAACCTCATTTGGGAGTGTGAAAGAACAATTTGACAATTATCTCCATAGTTATAAGGTCTGAGGAAGAGAAATGACAACATTTTGTTATAAAGCACCTTTAATTGAAGTAATTAGGAGCAAGAAAGCTAGTACAGGCTGGAAGACTGTCAGAAGGGAAATGGATTTCTGGTCAAGTTTGCTGAGCTTGGAGGCTCCTGATGAACTTCTGTGATAACAATTAACATAATACTTCCGAGGCATTTTTCAGCCTTATCAGAAATTATTTTTCTCTGTCTCATTCTTCTTTCAGATGAAATAATAACGTTAGTACTTAGCTGGCATCTTTCATTCCTATGGGTCCCCTAGTTCTTAAACAATTTTTCTATCTCCACATGTGTGAATATGTGTCAGTGCAGAGTCATTTCACCAATTGCCAAAAATTTCAGCAATCCCACTGGGTGGTACATTGCAGCTGTTTCGTATTAGTCAGCAAAGATACATTGTGTTTGAGGGGTATAAAGTAACCAGAAAAAAAAAAAAAAGGGAAAAAACCCCCAAAAGTTAAAACCCAGTATTAATGCTCTTAGAAGGAGCTGGGAGGCAGAAATGTGGGTATACACAAAAGGATTTGCTCAGAATATACCTATTCTGCTTTAATATATGAGCCATGGAATACCTGCGTACCAAGAGGGGATTGCGAAGTTGGTTTTAAAGTACCTTTGAAATATGGTGTTGTCAACAGCAGAGTTTCCTGATGCTGTAGTGGGGCATCCGTTCAGCACTGGTGCAAAGCAATGTATGCCACTTCATTGAATTAGCAATATACTTCCTGTAGCCTGCTGTGTTTTCCTTAAAGGTCTCACTCCAGGACTGGCCATGCTTGCTATTTAGGTTTTAGGAGCTGATAAGTGACTGTGATTAGCCATTCAGATTTTATCTGAAAAGAGAGAAGTCATTTTGTTGCTCTAAAAAGACATGGACATTGACAGCATTGATGTAAATAGAATTTGAAAAGTGTTGACTGATTTTTCCCTGGCAAGTAGATCAGTGCCTGGCACATAGTAGGCACCATCTATTAAATGAATGCATGAAAGCTTTGAATTCCCGATGATAGCAGCCCTCACGTTTGTGTGGTGAGAAGTACTTTTCAATGTCCTTTCAGAGACATCAACTTTTTTGATCTCCCTAATATTATATGGGACTTAATTTGATATTGTTAATGTCAGAAGAATTTAATGTAAGAAATTAATCATAATTAGATCATTTTTCTTTGGCAAGCCACTATTCATACTCCTAGATAAATTAAACTTCTAAGGCCTGCACTGCTCATACCCCAGTCGATGGGAAACTGATTCAGAGAACTTGTTGGCTGTCAAGCCCTGTTTTAAACCAGTTGATCCCGTTCCATTTTGTTGTCTTTCACATCACTTTCCTGGGCTTTCAGGGGCCTCAGGAGCAGGTGTATCACCCAAGGGCAGCCATCGCGGAGGCTGGCCAGTGATGTTTGACCAGTATCTCTGTTTCCGAAGAGGAGTTGAATTCAGTGGATTTTTCTCTTAAGAATTTGAAATTAAAAACATGGGGAAAATTTCCATATACCAGGGAAGCTGAAAATGAAGAGAGACCATGAGTTAAGCATTGACTATAGCAAGTCAAAGCCATGTCCTGACTTTGACAGAGTCAAGTGAGACATCTGCTTGGTGGGGAAGAGAAGGGAACAAATATACAGAGAATCCGAGACATCATGCGTTGCTGATGAGATCATACAGTTCTGGAGAAAGAGATGGAGAATTAGTGTGACAACCTCTTCCATCTGTGTGCATTTTTCTAATGCGCCTTTTTATTTCATGATGTGACTTAAGTGGGTTCTCATTTCTTACAATCAGAAGAGTCAAAAGAGTCATTGGCATGATACATATTGGCTGATAAAAATAGAGGGATTCATAGGAAAGGTGAATGGTGAGCTTGAACTTCTCATCCTGGGAGGAATGTTACAGTAATCGATTTCATGGCATTGGGAGGAATAAACAAGCAATTGCCTTGAAAGATGGCATCAACTTTCTAGATACGTGGGTCCTCTTTAGTTATCCATCATAGCGCTTAGGTGCTGCTCAGCATATGGTTTACAGAAGGTTCCTTGCCATCTAAGTTATTTATTAAGTCAGATAGTTATTTCTTAAGGCCTTACCTTAGAATTCTTTGGCCAGGATCTTCATTGGCTCTTCCCATCTGTGTCGTTGATTTACCAGACCAAGTATGGCTATAAGTCTTGCATTTGGGAAATTAAGGCCCAAGAGTGATACCCTCCAGTCTCTGAGAAGCTTAGTTTTATGCCAAGGGCTCCTCCTCCTATCATTTTTGGAGGATAAAGAAAAAAAGAAGAGTATTGCTAGGGTGCTAACTCACCCAGCTGGTCTCATCTTTCTCTCCCAGTGTGTCCTTTTCTGCTTCTCTATAGCATTATAATTACTGGGGAAAGAACCAGAGAGAGTTGTCAGGAGCCACAAACTATTTAATTTCACTGAGTCATGTCTGCAAAATGTGAGGAATAGTTTTTGTTCCCCTCACAGAGGTGTTATGAGATTCAAATATTAGAATACATTCACTAAAATGTACTGAGCTCCCCAATATGGACATATCAGATTATTCTACATTACAGAACTATTTCTCCTTTCCTGTCCCTCTCTGTGCCCTTAAATTGGTATTCTTGAAGACTTCATTACTAGTCTTCCCTTGGGCCCATGCTCTTCCTGGCTGGGCTCATCATCTATGCCTGTGGAAGATGACGACATCTATGCTGATTAATTCCAAAATCTTTACCCCCAATGTATTTTTCTTCAGTTCTAGACTCCAGTATCAAATTCCCTGACATTCCTCTCTAAATAGTTCATGGACACCTCAAGAACATGCCAAAATATGTAAAGTACCTTGGAGGTGAGAGGGAAGATGGCTCATGGATTGAATTTGAGACTCCATAAATAGTGCAGGATGAGGAGAGGGTAGAGAATGTAGGAGCAAGAGAGGAAAAACAGGCTAAAGAATTGTTTCTTTAGTGGCCTGTTCCCTGTCAACCTAAGTTGGAACTGTATTTCTGGTATGGTTCTGGCAGCTAGGGTTAACCACAAGAGAAATCTGACTGAGATTTGGAAAATGGGAGTGTAGCCCTAGCCAGATGTCCGCGTAGGCCCAGATGCTGCTGCATAATGTGCTCATGTACCCGGTCAGCATGGGGTAGTAGTGATGGCAGCTCTGCGTTTCCTCCCTCCATCCTCTACCATCACTCTCCTTCAGATTCTCCAAATCCTCTCCTGGGCTCTGTGGTGGAGACTACGTGTTATCCTGCATGCCACTCATACCACCAAGGATGGAAGTGATGGGAGAAATGAGGATTCCATTTTGTTGTCGTTGGCTACCATTTTGTCCCCACAGCTTCCGGCTTGTTTGTTCTCCTCCACCTCACACTCGTGTTTTCTTCAGTACTGGCCTCACTCCCTTCAGACCCCATAATGGAGGCAGAAGCATGTTATAGCTTACATAACCACATAGAGTTTGATCTCTACAATCAATCCTTTATTTTGTATCATTCATAGTCAATTCTGCTTCTTTGATGAATCAGCACTCACCTATTGATTTAATTGATCCATAGATTAGTTATGACATTCACCTTTGCTCTACATAGGAATTTAAGACAAGAGATAAACAGACTGGCCTGTTTTAGCAAATCTGCAGTAGCAAAAAAAAATATAATTTTTCCTTGCTGAAAAAATTTCCATATTTTAAGAAATGTTTTCCTGTAGAACATGATGTCCAAGACAGTGATTTTTATAAAAAAGAATTTCCAGAGAGTTCTTTTTCTGTAGCAATAATGTTTGTATTTTATTTATTTATTTATATTTTTCTTAAAGATTTTTATTTATTTACTTGAGAGAGAGAGTGAGAGAGAGAGCATGCAGGGAGAGGGTCAGAAGGAGAATCAGACTCCCTGCTGAGCAGGGAGCCCAATGCAGGACTCGATTCCAGGATCATGACCTGACCCAAAGGCAGTCGCTAAACTGAGCCACCCAGGCACCCTAATGTTTGTATTTTAATTGCTTTATTAGGAAGATGATTTTTTTCACTGTTAGTCAAACCCTAAATACTTAAAGCATCCTATGGTGACATTTGAAAGGTACTTATATCTTTGGATATTTGAGAGCTCTAATGTACACAGTGCTCTAGAGGTCATGGCATTCACTGTCTAATCCAAAAAAAGGTCTTTTATATGTAAGTGGGAATTCTGACCTTAAATATACCTTTTTCTTGTTGTTCACAAGAAACTTCAAACCTGAATATTGTTTAAAAATATAGTTAAACATATGATTAAAGACCACTTTTAAAATATAGCTGCCAAATATTTCTTATCTTAAAGAATACTGGGAGGGGGGAAAAAAGTGAAGCCTAACAAAAAGGTAACTGTCCTGAATTATATATACATTAAAAAAAAAATGGAATTCTAATACATGGTTATCCTGGTAGACAACCCAACATTATGTATCTGAGGTTTAAAACATTTTAAAAATGAAGTTTAATTTGTAATTAAATGTACTGATACCTAATACCATAGGTCCTATTTATAAAACCTGATATTTAGCAAACCTATTGGAAACAAGTTCTGTACGCAGAAGAATGAACAGGATTTGATTTGCTGGCCAATAGAAAGCCACTGTATGTTATTTCCCTAACCCCTTAGCTTTATTGTGATGTAATAGACATAAAATGTTGTGTAAGTTTAAGGTATACAGTGTGATGATTTGATACATGTATATGTTGCAAAATGATTACTATAATAAGGTTACATAACACATCTATCACCTCACATAATTACCTTTTTTTTTTTTTTGGTGGTGAGAACACTTAAGATCTGTGCACTTTTTGGGGTGCCTGGGTGGCTCAGTGGGTTAAGCCTCTGCCTTTGGCTCAGGTCACGATCTCAGGGTCCTGGGATCAAGCCCTGCATCCTGCTCTCTGCTCAGCAGGGAGCCTGCTTCCCCCTTTCTGTCTACTTGCTCAGCAGGGAGCCTGCTTCCCCCTTTCTGTCTACCCGCCTCTCTGCCTACTTGTGATCGCTCTCTCTCTCTGTGTCAAATAAATAAAATCTTTTAAAAAAAAGATCTATGCACTTATCAATACTCATAGGTTCTTGAGCAGGGAACTGAAAGCAATATTTCAGGATGATTAATACTAATGGGTCAGAAAGATGGGTCAGAAATGATGACTAAGTATAAGAGTAATTGAATAAATTATAAAAGATGATTTTTTTTCTATTGCAAAAGTAATCCATGCTCATTAGAGGAAGTCTGAAAAAGTCATGTAAGTGAAAAGAAGGGAATAAAACACCTTAAATCATCACTGCTGAATCGCAAACAATGTTGGCATTTTGGCATATTTTCTTCTAATTTTTTTCCTGTTTATGTTACAGAGTATAAGTGATTTTTATCCTGATGATTTTTTATTTAGCATTGTTGAATATGCTTGAAATTTATCAGAGAGTCATAGTGAAAGTTTTGATAATGTCTAAATTCATTAGTACAATTTGAGCATATATCTTTACCTTTCTTGTTTTTACAAGTTTATGAAGGTGTAATTTTGTACAGTAAATTTCTCACACATAAAGTTGACGATTTGATGAGCTTTGACAGATATACACAGACACGAAATGACCACCACAATCAAGATATCGAACATTTCTATCACCCCCAAAGGTTTTATTGTGCCCTGTTACAATCATCCGTCCCTAGGCAACCACTGATTTATTTTCTACCATTGTGTGCATTTTCTAGAAACATGCTCTTTTTCTGTCTGGCTTCTTTGATTCAGCCTAATGCATTTGAGACTCATCCATGTCGTTATATGTATCAGTAGTTTGTTCCTTTTTATCACTGAGTGGTACGCTGTTGTAGAGCGTGTAATTCTTTCCGTAAAATGTGTGGGGAACAACAAAACCATGATGAAATTCAGATGACAGGCAGTTCCTATACATTCATTTCCTAGTGCTTGTGAATCAAATTCATGCCTCAGCACAATTACATATTTTCATAATTCATAGAATTTGAGGTCACTACAAATAATCATATCCCTAATGTTAAATTTGTTTGTTCATTTATTCATTTGAACTGTGTAAACTTGCTAGGTACTTCTAGGTACCTGAGAGACATCAGCATACCAATGTATTTTTCCTTGTTGAGATCACATTGTAATAGGAAAAGATAGGAGATGGTATTTCTGATAAATAGTAAATGTAAACATGTAAATAATCCTGTTAGTTAGAAGCTGGTAAATTTTCCATAAAAAGGAAAAAATGAAGCTGGGTAAGGAAATTTGGAGTGCCAGTAGTGTGTTTGGAGGATAGAAATAAGTTCTAAGATTAAATAGAGTAAGCCTTGGTAAGGCCTGAGTTTTAAAATCTGACAATGTCAAATCATCACCAGGCAAGAACTTTACTCATTTAATTGTTTTGCTGTTCCCTTCATCTACCATCTCCAATCTTCCCTGTTTCTCCAACATACACTCTTAAACTATTTAATATATGTCCTCCCAGCATTAACCATATATGTATACATTTTTATCCTTAAAAAGTACATAGAATTTTTTATGCCTTAAAATTTTGCATTAGTAATTTCTGGCCAAGAAAGAATAATAGAAGTAATACCCTTAAACAGACACAACAAAAAACCAGACAGAATATTTTAGCCAGTGGTTTTCAAGACATTGGATGTCAGACAACAAAAAGTGAGGTCCCTGTGAGATGTGAAACGAATGAGGTGATCCCCATGACTTCCCCTTGAGAAGCCTAGATGCAGGGTAGGAGAGGCCAGGTGGATCTTGGAAGACTCCCTGAGATGAACAGATGGAACTGATCATCTGGGGATATCAAGGTGGTTTGAGTTTGATAGAGTCCTGGAGAGGAGCAAGCTGCACAGAAACAGAACCCTGGAGATCTACAGTTTGTGCCCCTTAAGTATTCAGCAGAGTCCTGATCAATGCATGTGTGTGAGACCGGGGAAGGAACCATCAGGAAGAATTAGAGGGAATTGTGACATGTCCTCACAGAGGGCCAAGAACAGTGTCTGTTTCCACCATCCAGTCTGGAAAACCTCATAATTCATGGGACATTGGATAGAGTGCTCTGGTCTTGCCCCAGTAGTGGGGAATGATTAGCCCTGGAATAATCACTGCCCCAGTTCTGCCTAACACATTTTAAAAGCAAAACCTGAAATTATCAGTGTTCATAAATAACTGCATTTTAGAGCAAAGGTCAACAATTATAGGAAAACAAACATATCCATTATACAAAAAATAGAATTGGATACCTGGCATCAAATCAAAATTACAAGGCAAGCAATGAAGCAGGACAATGTGACCCATAATTGGTCAGTTGAAACTGAACAAGACCTGACACAGATGTTCAAAATTCCAGACAAGAGCATCAAAGCAGGAACTAAAACTAGCATATGTTCAAAAAATTTAAGTAGAAACATAGATAACATATATAAAAAAGACTAAACCAAAGTTTTAGGGATTAAAACTGAAATGTGTGAGATAAACAATTCACTTTATGGGATTAACAGCAGATGAGACACTGCAGAGGAAAAGATTAATCCATTTGAAGGCATTGCTACAGAAACTCTCCAAAAGGAAATACACTGAGGAAAAAGGATAACAAAAAGAATAGAATCGGTTAGCTGTGAGACAACTTCAAGAGGCCTAATATACATGTATTTGGAGTCTCTGAAGTAGGAGGGGGAAACAGAAGAAATATTTGAAAAAATAAAGGCTAAACTTCTAAACTTGATGCAGCCTATAAATCCACAGATCTCAGAAGCTCAAAGAACCCCAACAACAGGAGGAAGAAGCATATCACAACTGGATTGCTCAAAACCAGTGTTGTATAGGAAATATTAAGAGCAGTCAGAGAAAGTGGCATATATATATACAGAAGAACAAAGATAAAGATGGCAGCAGATTTCTCTTTGGAAATAGTGTAACAACTTTAAAGTACTGAAAGAAAAAAAATACTCTACTTAGAGCTCTATACCCAGCAAACATGTCTTTTAAAAACAAAGAAAAAGTAAAGACTATTTCAGACATACAAAAGCTGAAAAAAATTATCATCTGCTGATCTGAACTAAGTGGAATGTTAAAGCAACTTCTTCTGGCAGAAGGAAAAGGATTCCAGATTAAAAGACAGACATACACAAAGAAATAAAGAGTGCTAGAAATGGTAACTGGGTAATTTTTTCTTTTTTTAAAATGAAATGAGTTTTTCTTTTTATTTAAATGTCTTTTAACCATATTTACTTACCTATTCCTACAGTGATGAGAACCTAGGTCACCTTCAACACTTTCTTAACATTCAGGCAAAGGTGATAAACCTCCTCATTTCTTGTGTGTCTATGCAGGATTTCCCTAAGATACAGTTCTTGGAAGACTAAAATTAGAAGAAAACTTCTAGATGATAAAACCTCTTTACCAAGAATTTACATGTTTAACAGAGAAACTTTGGATACATCCCTTCCAATGTTGGGAAAAAGACACTGATGACCACTTTGACTGCTACCATCAACATAGCACTATACAGGTTCTGGATATTGTAATAAGTAAAGAACATCTTCATTTGGAATAGGGAGAAAGCATAATTGCTTCATATACAACCCAAGAGAGGTCAGTAAGATTGCTGGATACAAAATTTACAAGTATCTTCCTATAACAGTAAAGACCAATTAAAAGTGTAATACAATTTTCAACAGAATGAAAACTACAAAGTATTTAGCAGACCACTTAATAAAGTGTGCACAAAAACCTAGGAGAGAAATGGAGAAATATTTCTATTAAAGGACATAAAATAATAATAAATAGAAAGATATATTTATAGTAGAACAAGTCATCATTTTAAAGATTTAAGTTTTGCTTCAAATTACTGTATAAATTCAATGCTAAGATAATATTTAAAAAGAAAACATATGTAGGAATGCCTTGCTACTTTAGATGTAAAACAAAGCCATAGTTAAAACAACAATACAGTATACTGGCATTTAAACCAATAAATAGACCAGTAGTAATACATTAAAGTGTAAGAGGAGAAAGGAGAGATTATTTGGAATAAAGTCTCCAAACAGATGAAAAACCAAACAGATAAATATGTCAGAAAATATCTTTGTGCCCTCGGGATGTGGGAGGATTTGCTCTATGAGACTACAGACACAAACAAAAACCAGTGGGGGTAATATTATTGGATTTGTTTACATGAAAATAGAAGATTTCTGTCCATCAAAGAAGATGACAGGGGCACCTGGGTGGGTCAGTGGGTTAAAGCCTCTGCCTTCGGCTCAGGTCATGATATCAGGGTCCTGGGATTGAGCCCCGCATCAGGCTCTCTGCTCTGCAGGGAGCCTGCTTCCTCCTTTCTCTCTGCCTGCCTCTCTGCCTACTTGTGATTTCTCTCTGTCAAATAAATAAAATATTAAAAAAAAAAAGAAGGTGACAAAGTTAACAATTAGGTAACAAAAATATTTTTAAAGGAACAAGAAAAGCTCAAGATGTGCAATGGAAAAATGGGTGACACGGCTGATAATTTTATGAAAGATTCTCAACCTCACTATTCATCAGAAAATAACAACAACAAATGAATATGTAACTATAAGTAACTTAATACCACTGAGCAAAAATGACACACAACTAGGTAATATCAGTTGCTGGTGAAAAAAAGGGGAAACTAGAACCTTAATGTATTCCTGGTGGGCTTATAAACTGAAGATAGCATTTTGAAAAGCAGTGTGGCAGAAATAAGAATTTAGGACTTTTGGTACATGTCCCCAATTGTTTTCTTCCGAGTGCCGTTCTTCATAATATTTGATACTGTATCCCTTACATATGTTTTAAATTTATAAAAGAATCGTACTGCTACTTTCACTTAATAAAGTTGTCTATCTCCTTTACCCATTAATGTTCTGGGAACTTGGTATTTTCCTCTAATTGACTCATATGAGCTTTTATATGAGCTTGCATATAAAAATTTTTTTTCTTTTGATGTATTTGCATGAAAATGTTTTGATCTGTTGTGTCTATCAACTATATTACAGTTATAAATGGCTCCAAAATATCAGTTATGCATTGGCTGCTGGTTGCTGACAGCACTTCTGGGATTTACCAGACTCTGTGTCACATGTACTCATCATTCTAGGGTTCCAGCTCAGGGAGCAAACTCACCTTTTTTTTTTTTTTTTGTGGTAAAGGGTAAAAGTCAGGAGAACTGATGGAGATATCTACTGCCTCTTAATTCTTCTGCTCTGAACTGGCATCTGGCATGTGTGCTCATGCATCATTAACCAAAGTGAGGCAGGGAAATGAAGTACACCTACAGGGATGCATAGGAAGTCATGTAGCAGTGGGCAGGAATGGCTAATCCTCTCATCAGGAATGGAGTGATGAGTGATAGAGAAAAGGAGTATCAGTTCCTATAGAGCTTATTTGCAGGTGATGATTTTTTTTTAATTCAAATCTTTTTATTCCTACCTTGCACAGATGTCGCAGTGGAATAGTGGTGTCTTACAGAAGGGTATTTTCACAATGCGAATTGTCTCTGGGAATGTATCCTGTTGTAGCTTTTGGAGGTGGCAGCCTGCAGCTGACTTGGGTTGTTTAATTGAAGCAGGAAATGTGGTAAACCTGCTGGTTTGCCTGCTGGAAGCCGGTGAGGCTGGCTGGCTGACTGTGGTAGTGCTGGCAGTTCATAGCACTTGAAGAAAAGAGCTGGGGTTTTATAGCCAAGAAAGGATTTGAGAGCATAAAGGGTGTGTGGATTTTGAGAGACTCCCGAATTCTCAGTCTTTCAGGGGGGCATTGCTTTGGGGGAATGTTGGTGCCAACAGTAAGCAGACCAGAAAGACAAGTTAGACTCATTTGGGTACAAGATTTTGAAAGGGAAGGAACAGAGCATCAAGGTACAAGCACTTCCTATTTCTAGTCCCCAAACCTTTTCTGATCAGTAAAGTTCTTTTGATGTGAATGACTCTGCCCTCCTCCCAATACTCTCATAGTCGCACTCGAACCTTCCAAAAACAGTGTCAAAAAATTAGCACAATCTTCAACTCTAAATCTGCTCTACACACCAATCCTGGGTGTTTGGGAAGATTATTTATTTCCGTGAGTATTTAGGGAGTGCTTTCACATGCCAGCTCTGTGACAGGTTATGGGGACACACGGTAAATAGAACCTGTTTCCCATGGACATGAGCATAGGTAATTATCTTTTAAGGTAGACTGATACCGTACAAGGGGCCAGAGAAAGGACATATTAACTTGGCAGGGAGGAGGGTGGGTCTGATGGAGTCTCAGACCAAGCTACATTAAAGTTGGGTCTTGACACAGAGGAGAGGTTTTCCAAGCAGAGAGACAGCAAAGGCGTGGAGATGGAAAGAAAACAGAAAACAGGGAGACCCTCTTGGGGCCCAAGCAGAGAGGACATGGGAGAGAGTGATATGAGGGGAGTCTGCAGAAGTAGATCACAGCCATGACAAGCAGTGGATTTTTATTTTGAGGCAATAAGAAGCCACTGAAAGTTTTTATAAATATACATATCGAGTAAAGCACATAGATCCGTGCTTCAGAAAATAGCTATTGACAATCTGAAGACAAATTAGAGAAATAGAAGTTTGAAAATTGGTAAACCAGTAGGAGGCTAATGCAATAACCAGAGAAAAATTAATACGCCTTCTAATGAAAGCAGAAGCAGTGAAAATGGCAAGAGACAGATTGAAGGGATCTATCAGAGAGGGAAGTGACAGGGTTTGACAACATTTTGGATGTGGGGAGTACGAGAGGGAGGAGACGACAGTGTCTGTCTGGGGTTTGCTGCCGTGGGTAGAAGAGTGAGAGATCACATGAAGAGCAGGCTTGAAAGAGGGGGCGGGGTGCTGGAGAGCTGATCTCATTATCCCAGAAGAAGTCCTATTATAGGATGCTTGGGCTAGAACGTTAAGCACTCCAACAGTTTTCCAGTCTTATTTTTCCATCAGTTGGTTGGATTTCAAGATGGATTGAAACTGTATGCACATCATTGCATTGATCAGTGAACTTGCGGTGTGGATGCTGATTCAGAGGCCAGGGCGGGGCCAGGCGGCCTCTCTGGCTGCATCCCGAAGGCCGTGCATCTCCTGACCAATGCTATAATGAGGATGCTGGGTCCTCTGTGGAGCATTTCAGTGACTTACTGTCCTGCTTGGTCCCGGGGTAGGTACACTGCTGGGACTGCAGAGCTGCGGCATCCCTTTTTTGACAACAGCTGCATTGGCTTTCACCTCCCCCTCAGCTTTTCCCTGGGTGGCTGTTCTATATGCAGAGAGATAGCAAGCACTGGAGACAGGTGATGCTGCTGACTGCAAGGGGAGCACACCGGCTTCTCGAGGCTTCTGTCAATGCTGGCAGCTAAAGTTGTTAATTCACTCCCCGCTCTAATTAAAATTAGAATTTGCCAGGCCCTTGGTCAAATTTTTCTTAGGAATAATCATGAATAGCTTGTGATGGAACTGACAGGTTTCTTTAATTGTCCCTGGCACAGGCTGATCTCCGATTTTCTTTCCTCTGGATTTAGAGCATCAAAGTAAGCATAGTTTGAAAATCCAAATCAAGGAATTAATTGCAGAGTCCTTGGTCTTTTTTCCCCCTTAAGGTCATTTATTCGAAGTTTCCGGAAAGAGGGCTCATCCCTATTGGGCTTCATCTAACAGACAGGGTTATGTTCCTACATACCCACAGCATTCATCCCTGGTCCAGGCTCTAGAAAAACATGTAGTAGAAGGGAATGGGTCTTGGGAAAACAGTGAAAGAACATCATGGCAAGTGGCTCACAGGCCGTTTGAGGGAGAGCGAGACATGGACAGTCCATGCCAGCCCTGCTACACACAGAAACAGGCAGATTTATTTTATGCATCGGGACCCCTGCCTCACCTGGGTCCCTTCCAAATTCCTGGGAACAATATGTTGACATGGATATATGTCTTTGAGAAACTTTGTATGTTCTCATTCTCAAAGAGTGCCCCCCAAACTGTTAATTCATAGGCTCCACAGAACATAGTACTTCTAATTTATGGCCCTAGAAAAAGAAGAGGAAGGAAAAGAATCCTAATATGTAGGAGTTCTTTGTGTTCCTTCTATGCTACATCTTAGCTTTATCTGGCACACTATCACCCCACAATCCTAAATGCAGCTATCTACAAAGCGAGGGGAAGTTGGGGGCTTGGGGGATGGGGGGGGAGTGGGAGACAGGATTTCAGCTGGCCTCTTTGCTTCTGTCATTTGCATAATTCCAGATAAACAAATGATGAAAGCAACAACTATTAGTCATTGTGATGCTGCTTTAATTATTTCAAGCAGACAAAATGGTAATATGTCATTTGATGCTAGACTCTTTCTTTATGCTTGTTCTGTTTTGGATATATGTGTGAGCTTTAAAATTAGTCACCACAACATGGAAAGCACTGTTAAAAAAAAAAAAAAGGAGTGAGAGAAAAGAAAAAGGAGAAAAAAGAGACAAGGCTGTGAGTGTGAATGTAAAAATGCATTAAGCTCCAACACAAAAGTGGATGAAACTGGCACTGAGCCTAAAGCTTGCGGGGTTTTGGACTCCAGCTCTGTCACTCAGGATTGGCACTGAAGTGTCATCTTCCAGAGTCGTAATCAGAATGACCATGTCTCCACAGCTTCTTCAGCACTGTCGATTCTCTTCTGTTTATTATTAATTTGTCTTGTTGTTTCCAAGCATTTCTGCACAATCTTCTCATTTGAAGCACATTTCTGTTCATTACAAGCTCGGCAGAACCCCCATGAGGTAACGTTGGCAACTTTACCATGCTGGCCTTTCCACTGGTGACAGGGAGAGACGGAGAAGCTCCCCTTAGGTCTCACATTCAATCAATACTCAGGACAAAGCTCAACAATTGTAGGTAGACTTGCTAGTTCTATACCTGGCTGCTGGGACATCCTGCTTTCTCGTTTTTTTCTCGTGTGTGTGTGTGTGTGTGTGTGTGTGTGTGTTTAACCTATAAGTTATTTTTAAATAAAAGGCACAGGGAAAAAAAAAGTGTTCTTGTCTTAGCTGCCTCGAGTCCCTGAAAAGACTCACAAGGGCTATTTACTGGTGATAAAATACAAGTGCCTGGTTGCAGGATGAGATCAATAAGTAGTGTTCTCTAGCCTTCCTTGTGACTTTGGGGAGATTAAGTTTGTTCTGCCTTCACTGAGGATTCTTCTCCCTTTAGAAGCAAGCTGTCATGCTCCCATCTAGGTCTTGAGCTGAGTTATGCTGTTGGGACAGATGTGCTGCCCCCGTGGCTTGGACTCTTTACAACTCCTTCTTCGTGATCAGTCCTGACATCGCGGCACTGGACTGTTCAGTAATGGTAGTCTTGGGGCTCATTCTTTCTGGAGACATCTGCTCGTCTACTTTTGCTGCTTGGTTTGATGTTGCTGTAAGCACGCTGTTCATTTGCATCCACAGGCCTACCCATGCCTGTCCTTCATTTGGACCATGAATATGTAGTGAAAGTCTCAGGACTCAATTAATTTAGATATTTCGGAAATTTCTGAATTGCAACTTGATGGGGGAGGTAGGATGTCGAAGTTTATTTTCAGTGCAGAATATAAGCAAGTCTGTGCTGGGAAGCTATATGAACATCTGCAAAATGGGCTCTTTATGTTTTTTAAAAAACGTGCACTGTAGTGGAACAGAAGCATAATATAACCCATTAGCGTTCGTGTCAGCGTAACAGCCTCTGAATTGCATATTGGTGGGAAAATATTGATAGCAAAATGTAAACAACTGCAAATGGGAAATGCAATAAAGCTCTCTTCATAGGACTCGTAATTTACAATTAAATAGGCTACATTGAAATGTTATGAAGTAGAAGCATATATGTCCAAAGTAACAGGGAATTTAAATCAAGGCTTACTTTCCCATTGACCTATAGGTGGGTAAAAACAAAAAAGGAAGAAAATAAACTTAGTGTAGTATCTGGCCAGTGTGTGGTTGGTAATGGTACAAATAATATTTGTTAATCATATTTTGGATTTGTGTAAAATTTTCAGCAGTAAATATTCTATGTACCCTAGTGCAATTTTCTTACAGCAAATAAGGTATTTTGTAGGAACAAATACATTCTACAATGAGGGAATATGAAACGGAAGAGTTTCCTCACAGGTAGGCAGCTATATTTTTGGATGTGAAATGACTGGGTTAGTCTAGTGAATTTGCATTTACTCTTACAAAATCCCTAAGGCTTTAGTTTCCTCATTGGTAAGTGAATGGATTGATCTAAATTAGTATTTTCATCTGCTTTCTATTCTGTCACTCCTGTGCCATGTAATAAGTTGAGAATGGTTAAGACTTACTCATCTGGGTCTTGGGAAAATTGTCAACTTCAGACTATAGTGTGACCGCTGCGTGCTTGGAAACAAAGCAGCAAAATTACAAATTTTTGTCTTCTGAGTTGAAGTGACACTGGATGGAGGGAAGTTGGAGACATTGACCAGGTACAGATTTGGGGTGGGGAGTTGGGGAAGCAGGGTCTCTGAAGGCATATTTGAAGTGAATGCTATCACTGAATCTCCAAACTCCTCCCTTGGATACCATTTGTGGAGGAAACAACTTCTCTGTTTGAGCCTCAGTATCAAAGGAAAATGGCTTGTTTCCAGCCCTATAGGATGATTTGGAGAGAATCCATGAGTGGTTCTATGGCCCCAAGAATAACAATGTAAACAACTCTGAGGTTGCAGAAAGGCTAGACTGGACAAGGATGTGAATGAAGCTCAGAATTCCTTTCCACTTTGTATCTCGGTCTGTGGATATATCCTGAGGACAATGGCTTCCCGTGTGACCCACTTGAGAGGATTGTGTCACTACCAGTTTGTAATGCTGACAAGCCCCTTATGGGTCTGTGGTAACTAGCGGGGACAGAAATTGCATGGAGGGGACACTCCCAGTATTTGCTTTTCTAGCACGATGGTGGTCAAACACATACCCTGCTGCATGGTGTTCTCAGGCGTGGTTACTAGCTGATGGTGACATTTGTGGGGGAAAATTTCCCCTTCCACAGCCTGAGCAAACACTTTTACGCCTGTGACATCAGTGTGTGTCTTGGTCCCTGCAACAGGTTTCTGGACCACCTCATCTCCACTGTAATGTCCTAGGGCAACAGCAACAGTGAGTGAAATAGAGAATAGATTTTTCATTTCTTCCCTGGGGGCATGTCTCTTGGAAAGAGTAAGTTCATAAGGTTTTGAGGCTTATCACGGGAAGACATCTCAAGGCAGCAAGTTGAGGATATAGGGTCATTCAGGTTGCGTATTTTAAGAGAAGTGGCCTGCTTTTGGATAGATCCATATATGGGACAGGCTTCCATTAGTGACTGTGCTCATCATGGGTCACTCTGTAGATAAGTAAGATCACTTATGGGTTTGACTCACTTATGTACAGGTAAAACTGTCTCAGTTTTCTTTCCCAGGGATCCTTGCAGTTCTAGGGGCTGAGAACCTTGAGGTTTCTGTATAATCATTTCAGTTATCCTTTGGAGAGAACCACTCATGCTTTCCTGACATTGTAATGATTATTGGAAGCAAGATCAGATCTTCTCTCAATAGAAGGGTGCTTGAGGGAAAGGGAAGTTTAGGGAGTGAACATGGTGTGGTCATATCTGTAAATATTCATCTTTGCAGTCCTCTTTTCTGCTCTTCATAATACATGCCCAGTTCCTGGTTGGAACTGTTGGGTCCCCAGTGTTGGGTCCCCATTGTTGGGTCCCCCAATAATGGGTCCATGATTAAAGGAGCGAGACTGATATAAAGCGAAGGTCAAGTGAAGCTTTATTTTGCGCCAAGCATCAAGAATCAAACCAACTGTCAAACAAACTGGTCGGGGCTGCCCCTTACAGAGAGGATGACCCTTCTCTGTTTCACAGACTAGCTTTTATAGAGCAAAGGCCATGTGGTTGGCCCTGGCCACGCAGAGGTGGCCAATGAAGTTGTAACACACAGAGAAAGCTGCACAGTCATGCTAGGTGATCAATTGAATTACAATTTACCCTAGTAGACATTTGACCAGCCCATCACCTTGGTCAGAATTGGCGCCCAAAAGGTGCCCAAAGGGTGGGGCGCATACTTCTTGGTAGCTAGGAGACAGTATGAGCCCCCACTGATTGAATACCTCCACCTGGCCTGGTGTATTTGGACTTTGTTACCTGGGACTGGTTTCTGGGACTTGTTTTTAAGTAAGTTCCCCTGGCGGAGGGGTGGGGGGGAGACAGAGTCAATTGAAGTTTTACAACAAAATGGCAGTTCAACCGTGGTGGGGCTCCTCTGGCTGAATAGGCCCTTACAGAACTATCCTCCTTCAGGAGAATTGGGATTGTGGTAGTGGGAAGGCAGAGATACACAGCCACTGTTCTGTTTGTGACTTCCAAAACAGGCCTTTGAAGTCCACATGAGAAACAGTAGTTTTAAGTCAAAGCTTTCTATTTTCAAGAGCCAATTTCTACAAAAACTAAGAAAATCATCTTGAGCCCAAAGGGAAGACCCTGAAAGAAGCTTGGCATATAGTTTATACCAGAACAATAATTGGAAAAGCAAAAAAGGCAGTGCTTTGAACCCTGGCTGAGCATTAGAATCATTTGGGAGAACTATTAAAATGCCTATTCCTAGGCCTTGCCCCAGGCCAGTGGTTCTTAAACCAAGCAGACAAAACTATGTGGATTCTCCTCAAGTGCAGCCACAGTTGAGAACAAGGAAAAGTGAGAAGACCATTCTGATTTAGAATGGGATAATGTATGCGCTTGGAGGAGATATCTCTGGACAGAGATCTGGAGACAAGATCTGGGCAGATCCCACAGAGAGGATCTGTTTCACTGTGAAAAATTGTTTAATCCTACCAGCTTCTGACATTAGCTAATTGCGTGGGATTTGAGGCGATGATATTGCCTTTTGAGTATTACCCTCTAAGGAGTCCTGTTAGCCATATTCCTCACTCTCTGGGAAGGACTTTCCACAAGCTGATGTGTCTAGTTCATCCTGGGTTGAAGAGTGGAAGTGACACTCACCTGTGCCGGGACATAGCTGAGTCCTATTCAGACTTCCCTGGTGGACAGTCCCATTTTCAATGGCTCTGAAATAGAAAGAAGATACCCTAGAGGAAACCCTGGAGGTACGGTGAGGTTTTGTAAAGAGCAGCATCTGAATTTGGAGGAGGCAGGGCTAGACCGTGATGAAACTCACATGAAGAAAGGATTATCTCAACAAAATCAAATGATGAACACTAGGTGTACTTTAGAAAGAAAATGAACTGTGTGAGCTCAGCCTTTGACGTGCAGTTCTTTCCCCTAATTAGGGGTTACCATGGTAATTTTGAAACAATGCTTGATGCACCTGGACATATATTAGGACTTGGCTCTCCAGTTGGGTGCAGTTGAGATGTTCTTTTAAAAAGTACATTTAAAATTATAAGTAGCAGAACTGAGTGTGAAAGGAAGTAACACACATGAAGATGCTGGCAATGTTTCTGCTTCCACCATTGAATTTTAAATGGCACAACTGATTTTTTTATTTTTAATGTGATAAAATGGCTTTGAAGGGTACATTCAAAGGCAGTCTTTCTGTAGACAGCATTTAGGTTTTTGAAAAATTGATAGTGATAAAAAGTTCATAAAGATGACAGTAGTCATACTTGTATGACTTTAATCTTAATAGGGTGATAAAATAGCAAGGTGTGTGTTTTACACAAAATATATCTAAAGAAAGACATAGAAAGCCTCACTAGGGCAAGTTGGGGATATTGAATCCTCCTCAGTGTCCATGTGTAACTGTTATGAATGGAAATATTTTCAGCCAGAGCAGGATATTTAATTTCTGTGAAGCACGAACCTTGGGAATGTCACAGGTGGTGGTGATACTGAACGGGATACTGAAGAGTATCACCATCACAGGTGGTGATACTGAACTGTGCCTTGTGCCAAGTAGGCTGCCGTTGAGATCAGCAGCACTGTGCTTTCCAAAGCACTGCTGGAGCACATCCTTATGGGAGATCAAATTAGACTATTATGAGAAATAGTCTTATTTAATGAGAATATAATTATTTTTATTGTGACGAGTAACAATCATAATACAAGTGACAGAGTGCCTTAAGGAGCTGGCTGGCTTGGTAACCAGGCTGGGAGGTTTCTGCTGCCCACTCTCCGCCCGGGCCTGAGTTTTTTCAACTATACACTAGGACAGTCATTTCAATGGCTAACACAGAGTTTTGGCAGAAATAGTGAATGAACATGGTGCGGAATTTAAAACGTTCTTTAATTTTCAATTAAATTGGGGGAGAAGATGAAGGAGGACTAACTCTTGATATAAGGGGTTAAACCTAAATTAATCAGAAAATTCTTTTTTTTTTTTTTAAAGATTTTATTTATTTATTTGTCAGAGAGAGAAGGAGAGAGAGAGAGCAAGTGAGCACAGGCAGACAGAGTGGCAGGCAGAGGCAGAGGGAGAGGGAGAAGCAGGCTCCCTGCCGAGCAAGGAGCCCGATGTGGGACTTGATCCCAGGACGCTGGGATCATGACCTGAGCCGAAAGCAGCTGCTTAACCAACTGAGCCACCCAGGCGTCCCAATCAGAAAATTCTTATAACACTATGTTCTTTTCAAAGTTTTTTTCTGCCAAAAAAAAAAAAAAAAGAAAAAAATACAGGATTCCCACTTAAGTTTGAATTTCAGATAAACAACAATTTTTTAAAGTATACATCTATCTCATGCAATATTTGGGATATCCTTATATATTTATATATTTGGGGCACACATCTACTAAAACATAGAGCACCTCATATTTTATCTGGTGACCCTAAATAAGGGATCACCTATGAAGTGAGATTTGAGCAAGACCTCAAGGAAAGTTTCATGTACACAATATCTTCTATTATGCCTGAAATTCAACTGCTAAACCATTTCTATGAGTTAAGGCATAATATCCAAGATGTCTTTGTTTAAATGCAAATGAGCACACATCGTCACATTATTTTTATCTACATTATTCCACAGCCTCCAATAGCTATTGAGTCTTCTGGGACCTGTAGGCTTAGCTCTGTCCACTTGGCTCTTGATGAAGACAGACAATATGTTTGAAGGCTTAGAACGACCAGCAGTGGGTTCTGGAATTATTTTTGTGGTCATGGTCTCAATTTTTGGGATGCCTTGGCTTCTTTTTAGCAATTTTGTACCCCTGAAGTTTCACTCACTCACCACACATTTGCTGAGCCCGGCTATGCCTGGCACTATGCCAAGTACTATAGCTAAGAGGACTAATGAGTAATGATTCTAATCTTTAATTAGGGTTTATTGTCAAAGGCATCAGTAAATGGTAACTCTGCTATAATACTGGGGACACACTAGAAGGAGGCTCTCGATGCTATGGGAGTGAGAGGAACCCCAAACCAGACTGGGCACATTAGGAAAAACTTACGTAGAAGGAGATGTTTTGATAGAGTTCAAATGATAATTAGGAATTGGCCAGGTGGTGGAGTGGGAAAAGGAGGGAAGGGCCTTCTAAGCAGAGATTAGCACATGCAGGAAGAAGGAGAGAATATTCTGTGTCCAGAGAATTCCAAGTAGTAGGTTATGCTGAGATCTACAGTTCCTATTACATTTGGGGCCCAGGCTATTGACAAGAAACTCTGGACTAGCGGAAGATAGTCTGAAAGATGTCTCTATCATGCTGAGAGTTCCTCACCTACCTTCCCATGTTGGTCGACTGCACCTGTTGGTTTTCTTTTTAGTGCTCTTGGCAGTTCTGTGAGGGCTAGAGTGTGGTTCTGACCCCTTTGGCAGGAGTTCTATCATTCTGCTTGGCTCTATCTCATCCCTCCTGGGTGATGATGGTAGTGATGGGTAGTGTGTGTGCATGGAGCAAGGGGAGGTCAGCAATAAACTAGGATCCTAACTCGAATTACTCAATACACAGTATTGAGAAACCCAATAGTGCATCCCAAGTACTTTCAAGTGTTTTCACAGGTTTATTGTTGCTACCATGTTCGATTACCAGATTGAAGTGTCTTTGTTATTATTGATGAACGTACTGATACTTAAATTGATCACTGATTTTTGAAACTAGAGAGGGGCAGATTAACACTGTTTTTAAGGAACCAGCCTCTAGCCAGGTTCCTAGACCCTGTCCTGTGCAGGAAAGTTTTCTATTTTCCTATAAAGTCTTGACCTATGGTATTTTGTCATGCCCCAAAGCTGAGTTTCTGGAACAGCTCGGTGAGAAACCCTGGAGAGAGGAGGCACTCATTGCTTCCAGGGAGAATATATAAAGTGGAGGAGGCTGAGTTTCTAGAAGGCCCTGGCAGGACTCAGTGGGAAGACCATGGTTTTTGGAAGGCTCTCTTTGACACTGTCTTTATCTCTGATCTCCCTCTTCAGGTTTTGGCTGGTCTGTCTCTGTTGGTACCACATCCAGCTATTAGCTTCTCTTAATTGTGAGCTGATTGCTCTATTGTTTTTGACAATGCCCTGGGGCACAACTTGCTTGTAGTCTGATCCAATTAAAGTCAGGCCTTTTTGCCCAGGTCATCCTTCAAGGCCTTTCCTGGCCCCCTGGAGGGCTCTACTTAGTTTTCCCCACTCTGGTTCTCAGTGTTTTATTACCCATGGCTGTGGGAGGAACTGCCAGCCACCTCTTAACTGCACACCACAGAAATTTCCATTGTTTTCAATAATGCCCCTAGGCTTGAACTCACCTCTCACTGTTGCAAATGAAGTCAGTCCTCTTAGAAAGAGCTACAGGGCTCTCCTCCTGATGGCCTCCTTCTCTCACTAGGAAAAATGTCTATACTGCTGTATGGGAGCTGGGGTCAGGGACAGTGACTCACTTCTCTCAGAAGGACAATCATGTTCTATAAGTGGGCACTGAGGATGTGTAGTAGTGTCTGTGTCCTCAGCTTGTCGCTCCTGATGCGGAATATTTCCCTTTGAGAGAGCTGAGGTGAGGGTGATCTGGGGCCCTGGATTCTCTGTCCGCCAAGCCCGCCATATACATAGCTTCTGCTCTACTAGTGGGTGCTGGTGGAGAACGGGAGCTCCAGACCACTCTTCCACTCTTGCTTGGAGTAGTTTCTGCAAAGACAGATCAGGGGACAGGCAGTGGGTGTGATAAATGCTGGGAGACTCTCCCTTTCAGGGAGAAACCAGCACCCTAGCCTGGGAGCTGGGGGGAAGAAGGAGCTCTTCATGGCAGCGCCTGCCTGCAGTATAGCTTTCATCACACTGAACGGTTCTTACGAAGATTTATTAGGTTATCATGGATAAATGTTTCTCCCTTTGCTATATGCCCTTAGGACGATTTCCACAGACTTTGAATTGTTGTTTTTAAATACGATTTTCTCCAGTTCTGGTACTTCCGCACGGGAGAAGGTCCACAGAGATCCTCACAGCGCCATGTAGAAGTGTATCTCTTTTACATCGTTTTATAAAATGTTATGAATTGTTATGAATTCCATTTTGAGAAAGAACTATACTTTGTCCAACCTCTCTTTTTGTTTTAGGCATTTTAATTAGGACACATAAGAATACTGCTGTGGCCATCACTGTAGCTTTATCTTCACATAAATCTGGAATTTTTTCTTTTCTTTTTTTTTTTAAGTTCCTTCAAGTTTTATAGATGGCTCTATGCTAGCATCTAGCTAGAGTCTCACTAATAGTCCATGTGGGCTTGATAGTAAATGCCATTTTTTTAGTATATGTGCTGCCAAAGCGAGCACAATAAATACCATTTTTTTATTAAGATCTGTTTTCATAACATCAAGTTTATATGATAACCAAAAGAAGATGCCTTAACTCCCCCTGTGTCAAAGACTTTGGTCCCTTCAGTATGATCCATTTCATCTTGTTTCCTTTACGAAAGCCCCATTCAGTCCTCAGCTTATTTGGGTACCAAAGGTGATTTTGAGGTTAGTTCCTGATTCGGCTTTTCTAGTTCTGATAACTAATTTCTTCCATTTTCTAGGATCTCTATGCCATCTCTTTTCTCAGCTGCTCCTCCAGTCAAGTAGTACCCAAATTTTTGTTTGTGAATCGCCAGGTTTACACACTTCACAGCACTAACCATAGCACATACCCTCCCCAATGTCCATTACCCCACCCCCCTCTCC